>OLKM01002307.1:52500-74687 GCA_900291075.1 Melanogrammus aeglefinus | reverse complement strand
GAGAACATAGATGCCTAGCCTTTAAGTCAACCAACACTGTTTCTCGGGGAACTGTGAATAATGTGTGTTAAAATAAGTAACGATTTCAGACATTAAACAAATTAAACAAGAAATAAAGTATGTAGGAACTCAATGCCTACATATTGGCCGAACAGCAAAGCATTCCATTTTAACAAAATGCGAAAAAGCCCATCAGTCAGATTGGCTAAGACCTCAGCAAGCCATGCGATGGAGAACTATAAATTAATGAAACAATTCATTGTTCTGATGAAGATAAAGGAACAGTGTATGCTTTTTCATAATTGCAGTGGCGGGCTGTGGGGGAATTTATTTGGGGAGGGGGGGGGGGGGGGGGGGCGGAACGAGATTTTTCACAAGTGAAGTACCAACCAATGGCTTGCCGTAACACACTCACCATTCTCTCTCTCACTCACTCGATTTTTTGTTGATTTTTCACAAACAAACGAAGCACTGGTGCATTCTGACAAACAAAAACGAATGGGCAGGTATTTTCCCTATCCTTTTTTCCCTCCTTTTTGTCTTTCTCTTCTTTTTCCCCTTCCGGGACTATTTTAAGTTAATTATTTGCCTTGTTAGAATTTCAGCAACATTAAGAGTGCAGATACATTCAACAAAAACTGAATTAAAACATTAAGGAACAATAAATAGATAGATCGATAGATCGGATGAATGGCTGAGTGTGTTAACGGCCAAGCCATTGGTTTGGTAACTTCCCAAACTTCATTAATATAACAGCAAGAAAGAAGAGATAACAACATGATGTGAAGAGATACACATACACAGTATGCATTCTGCATTAGTATGCATTTAGACAAATACAATGATGTGAATTCCACAAAATTCATGTAAATGTGCAACTTTTGTGTGTGGTTGTTCAAGACAACTTAAAGTTATTGCAGAGGACTATACAGTACAATATGCACACTGAGAGGCCTGATGCCACCATAGGTTGCAGAGGACTATTCAGTTGTAATGAATAGGTTTGCAGAGGCTATATATACAATAAAGTAAAGTATAGGATACGCATAACTAACGTTCTAAATGGTGAAGAATGAACGTCTAATTGCCTAGTTAGTTACATTTACATTTAGGGAATTTAGCAGACTTACATTGTTGAATACACACATTGACACACCGACAGCAGAGTCAACCATGCAAGGCGACAGCAAGCTCTTAGGGTTAAGTGTCTTGCTCAGGGACACATCAACACTCAGTTAGGAGGAGCTGGGGATCGAACTAGCAACCTGTTAGTTAACATATATTAGCCCCCCTACAGAATCTGGACTGTGGTCCTAACTATGGGCTTTTACAATCTTTATCATCATTTCAATTCAATTATATTTTCACTTCATTGCATATTTAGCGCGCCAGCAGGCCAATGCTGCATCTATGGTATAAAATGTCTTGCATGAATATCGGCTTTGAATTTACTAGTAATATGGAGGTTCGTGATTTTTTACAAAATTGATATGTGACATTGCTGATAACAATCATGTATATAAATGTAATGACAGGTTAGCTGAATTAACCAAGTTTAAAGTACAATTAAATGAACCGCACCCAAAACATGTAGAAGTCAATTTGGATTTAATTTTAAACAAAAACATTTGACCGAGTTTAATACAATTTTTAAAGGAAAGCAGAGGAACGACATTTTTCCCAAATGATCTTTTCAAAATGTCACCACCATTCGAAAGGCAAGTGAAGAGTTTGTGTTAAAAGGCAGTCCTCCCTGACCAGCTCTGTCCCTGACTTCTAAACCCTGACTCTCAACCCTAACGCTGAACCCTCTCAGGTCCAGGAGACGCGCCTTCACTGTAAAAGGTTATCGAACCACAGAAGAAGGAAGAAGAAGAGGAAGCAGAGAGAGTAGTGAGTAGTGACAGCGTGAGGAGAAAGGCGTTGGAAGCACACGGTTACATGTTTGGGGTCAAGAAGATCACTCCACATGGACGTGTCATGATTTCCATCAGCCTCAGACCGCTGAGTCAGCAGTCTTCTTGCAAGAAGAAGGCGCAGATGAACTGGGGGGGGGGGGGGGGGGGGGGGGGGGGGGGGTGGAGACGGACCAGCAGGATGTCAGGATCAGGGCGGTTCAGCTCAGTGTGTCTACCCGCCGACCAAAAAGGATCAGGCGAGGTTCAGCTCAGTGGCTGCCGGACCAAACAAGGACAGGATTAGGTTCAATATCCCAAAGATGCAACATTTATCTGAATCCAGCAAATAAGTCATTAAGGAGCAGGCAGGCTTTAGGGCGCCCTTGCTCAGTAAGTTGACGACATCACTGTATTTCTGAGACTTTTTTGAACCGGCACCATTGGTGTGAGAGTTTGAATCCCAACCCCTACCTAGTCAATTATGGTCCGATAATGCAAAACTACGAGGAATTCCTTGCAGGTAGAGTCCTGGTCTGTGCTCAGGATTTGCCTTCCAAGACTGTACGCGCTTCAGTCCGGACCAGACCAGATTCCTTGGTATGCGGGTTACAAACCGTAATTTGTCTCTAATGTAGGTAACAAACACAGTAGTAGTTGGGCTTCTAATTTAAGTCAACAACCACAGGTAGTAGTGGGCTCTAATGCAAGGTAACAAACACAGGGTAGTTTGATCTCCAATATCAGGATAACAAACACAGTATTAGTTGGGCTCAATGTAAGGTTCACCAAACACAGGAGTAGTTGGGCTCTAATGGCGCATAACAATGAGTGCATTCTGTAGATTTTGTCTGGTAAAAACACAGCAGTATGCCATAACTTGTACTGGGACAAACTAATCCTGGCGTTACAAACAGTCCACTGTTTATTTATGCCAAACTTACGAGGTCCTGGTTGGATAGAGATGATGTTCGTCCTCCCGAGTCTTGGCTCCTCCATCGCTCTCCTCAGCCAGAGTCTGGTCTGACAGCTCGAGGTCTGGCCCTAACGTCTGCGTAACAAACATGTGAGTTTGTCTTATTTTTAAGCCCTTATTTCCAGTTTGTTTGGTTAATACACAACTTACAATCGCTTGTTGTTTAGAGTGATGTCATCCTCCAGATTAAACGGCTCCCCTACCAGCTCACCTCCGCTCCCGAACACGTTTCTAGTAGAAAAACACAGCGGTAGTCGCGTTAACGCCTGTCAATTAACCAGCTGTATTTTGCCCTTTAATTCAACCATGTAAGTAAATGCAAAGCTTATGGGAAACCCTTGTGGTCGATTCTTAGTCGTCCTTCGCGCGTCTCAGCTCCTCCAGCAGCTCTCTTCAGCCAGGAGTCCTGGTTCTGGAACAAACAGCAGAAGTCTTGCTTCAAAACATATGGTAAAACAGATGTGGTCATCTGGGTTATATATGGTAACAACGCCGGTAGTTTGTTGTAGCAGTATTCTACGAGAATGGCAGTGAGTGGTGATCACTTCAGAGTCAAGCGCCATCTTACCCCACGACCAGACGTCCTTCCCAGCAGGGCCTCACCAGCTCCTCCACCAGCAGGGCCTTAGCACGACGCCATCAGCTCTTCAGCATGGCTCCGTCATCGCTCTTCAGCGCGGCTCCTCCATCAGCTCCTTCGCACGGCTCTCAGACATGGATTCCTGAGTCTGGTTGACACAGTTGGTTCAGCAGTATCACCTGGTGACGCAACTCCACCCCACCTCCTGCATCTTGGTTACCTTGTAATGGAGGACTAATTTAAAACAGTATTTAAACACTTAGCACATTCGAACAAACGTCTGGCAGATTGTACGTTCAGCAATTCCCCTATGGTCGTAGCAGCACTAGTAACAAATGCTCATTGACTTCCTACATAACCCCCGTATGAATCCAACTCAAATCACATCTTGGCACAGATTTAAAGTCATAAGATGATCAAACAGAAGTAAACTACGTGGATTTTATGTTTTCAGATGAGCTGTGATGGATTACCGTCAGGTCGGTGCTGCCAGGCCCCTGCGTCTCCAGCCTCAGTCTCTGGTCACCCTTTCACCACAAGCCTCGGTCCCCAGCCTTCAGTTCGCCTTTCAAGCTTACAGCAGCAGGTTTATTTCGCCTACAAAAACTTAATTGGACTCATTACGAAACAGCTTACACAATTAATGACACTATTATTTTACAACTCACAGGCTAGAAAAGACTTGAGAACCAGGACATGGAGCATCCCATTTTTAGGGAATGATGACGCAGTTCCACAAGTTAAAGAAGTGGTTCAGGCAAATGCATTGAAACTGATCCTGAGAAGACTCTACTCACACACAGGCACTGAACCTGTTCTGGGGATTTCTGACAGGAGGTGGAGGTCTGGCTCTAGGTGAGAGGTGCAGGATCTGGCTACACGGTCGAGGAGTGGAGGTCTTGCTGCTGATCAGAAAGGACAGATCCCTCGCCAAAACTACACATTACCTCTTTTCAACCTACGTAACAGAGATATAAGATGCACCTAATAGAGTGCATTGTCGGTTATAGTTGTGAGACGTAAGTCGCTTTTTAGAAAAAAAGCAGATATAAAAAACATCTCAAACTCTATAAGGCCTATAAACTAGGCAGTGGCTACAATTTGATTCGTATCTGTTAGTGGGTCTCTGACAATTGGCAAACATAACAATGGTTGAGAGTAATAATTGATTTCTGATTCTAAATCAATGATTTCACTTTTAAATCGATTAACCCGTTTTGAGGAGCGTAGTTTTGCTTTTGCGTAAGTTTCGAAACTTTGCTCTCCAAGCCCTTGGCCTGATTTAATAAAATATTACCTCTCTATTAATCATGTAAGTAGGGCCTACGTGAAGGCTGCAGAGCGAGGCGTCTGCGTGACCTTTGACAGTAGGCCCCCCAATTTGACACATCGCTCTTAGTCTCACACACACAACCAAAAATGTGTTCGGGAAAAAGCTGAATCAAATAATGCATTCGCCTATAGTCTGGAGCGCATCATATCGTAGCACTTAAGATATCATTGCATAAGATATATCCGTCGCATCTGGTTGAAAGTGAGATGATGCACAACGAGCTCCTTATATATACCACATCAGTGCAATTATCCTCAAAATACTCCGGGGAAGTATTTGCATCCAGAATGAAGAGGCAGGGGATGAATTGTTACTGCATTGTGCACATCTTTCAGAACCGTTCATGTTCTCGTTATTGCCTGATTTGGTGTGTGTTGTTACTACAGAGCCCAGTACTCTGTGTGAGCTCACATACACACGTGCTGCCCCTCCATTCCATGATAACCTACCACCCAAGATTCTGCCGATGCTTGGTCAGATTCGGGATTTGGGCTCGGCCCTCGTACAGCCCACAGCTTACAGTATTTTGTAACACATTTGTGTGACCTACGTTGCCGTTTATCAAGAATCCCTCCGCCTCTTTGATTGTTTTGAAGAGAAGAGAGAAGAGAGAGAGAGAGAGAGAGAGAGAGAGAGAGAGAAGAGAGAGAGATAGAGAGAAAAATAGAGAGAGAGAGATGGAGAGACAGAGAGACAGCGAGAGAGAGGGAGAGAGAGAGTGTGGGAGAGAGAGATGGAAAGACAGAGAGAGAGAGTGGGAGAGTGGGAGAGAGAGAGTGGGAGACGAGAGAGAGACAGAGACAGAGACAGAGACAGAGCAGAGACAGAGACAAGATAGATATGAAATCAGATATTCCCGATTATTGACCATTGATTGGCACTGCGGCACCGAGCGTTAAGAGTTATAATTTGGGCGCCCACTTTTCCTGTCAACATTGTTGGCTGTAGAGTTTCCCTTCCTGTCAACGGGGAATAATATTGCTCTGCCTTTTCTTTACTTATATGTCTAATCCATTGACTAAAGTGTTAACTACAAAATACTAACACAGTGCATATATCATAAAGAATATACGTAAATATAGCTTCAAATATGCTACTATAATACCACAGAAACATACAATAGACCTGTGGCCAATCATAGATAGTGCTACCATCTATGTACTATTACGAATCACCATGAGCTCAGTTCATTAAACGGCCTGGCTTTGACTTGAATTTCAAAGATACATAATACATAGGCCTCACTAATAGTCGAATACTTGCCCCAGGTTGAAAGGACCATCCTCATAATATATGTAAAAACGGCATTTTTTAAATAAATAATTGAAAATGGGAAACTAAGAAGTTTTTTCTATGCAATCGTTTTCTTAGCCTACCTGCTAGGCCTACGTCCACTTAACTGACGAGGTTGGTTTAGACAGGAACATCGTCAGCAAAAGTTCCATGTCTTCATAAGAACACGAAATGGAAACAATTTAATCCCCGACGTAATTAATTAGTAATAATTGAATCTTGTAAAATTCGTAGGATATTATAGCCTATATAGTTTTAGTATGGCTATGTTTGAGTTTCTTGAATCTCTATTTTTACCAGGTGAAGCTCTGATGTGGGCACAGCCTTCATGTTGGACAACGGCCGTGTGAATTTGCTGTTCATAATGACTTTTAAATCATTAGGTACAACTTGAAAAATAATTCCAACTATTGTGTGTATCAGAAATCAATAAGCTACTATGAAACTAGCGTTCGCGTTTATAATATATACCTATATGAAATGGCAAATGTATGAAACCACAGTCAATACCAATGAGAATGTGTTGAAATGCCTTTATTAGATACTTGCAGTGTTTTTGACTTCAAATCGCAAGACTGACAAGGTCTTAGGTCAAGAGGGTCCGCTTCAGCCCCTATGTTATGGATAGGTTGCCTTTGGCTGGAGCTAAATCTGAACCGAACCCCCTTTAACCGATGCGTAAAAACGCACCTCTCCGTGCGTAATGAAGTGCGCGGTGTCTTATGGCGCTAGAACCCCGGTATGTGTTACGCTTTTATTGTGAACAGTGCAATACGTTTCCATTAAACGTTATTAAAGTAGAGCGACTGACGAGCTCTCATTTGTCCTGTCAGGACAACTGACAACCTCGTTAGCTCCCATTTTCCCCCTGTCAGCTCACAGCGCGACATGGACACTGACTTCTTCAGCCACTTCTGGCGAGGGAGTGATAAACGCGCCTACTCAGCCCTGCGCAAACAGCTGCATTATTGTTGCCAGCACGAGGCATCAGAATCAATCACAGGGAAGCTCTCTTGGCAGGTGTCAATCTTCCTGTTTTTTTTTTTTTTTTAAATCCAACCACTGTCAATCTTTAATCTAATTTCAAGGGTCATGGAGTCGGAGCATTACCCCCCCCACCCCCTCGTTAGGATCTTGTCCACTCAAAGTAGTAGGTGTGACTGCGGAGCTGTCATTTCTCGTGTGAATTTCGCTTTAAAAAAAAAAAGGCCTAGTTGATGACATTATGCATCTTCTTTCATATTTCGGGAGATTCTTGAATTCTTGTTATTAAAAAAAAAAGTTACAATAAAAGCAAAATAGAAACAGTTTAATGGCACGATATTTTTAAGCTCGCTGCTCTTTCCGACGCGATTGCAGATCGAAGTCAGCCTTGTCACGTTGAGCCCCAGTGAACTCCTAACATCCAGGACGTGGCTGTCTGCTCTGGACAAATTGCATCCAATCACCCCGGGGGAATTCGGCTAATGTCTCGATCCGGGCCGGACGGCAGGGGGAGAAAACAAATCAAACTCTGCACTCTGGGTGTGGAGGGCTTATTAAAACATTCACACTATGGGAGCGGAGGGGTTAATTAGGATGATCTTCTGACAATCTATCTATATTAAAAAAAAAACGGAGCTAAAATCCCATGGACTTTAGACACCAACTGTTGACTTACATGAACTGTAAGGCCCAAAGCAGCAACTTTTGGCCACTTAATCATGTGATTCCTAAACAACTAAAATCAACATAACTTTCGGTTCTGCCACATTTCCAAAAAAAAAATGCAAAAAAATACAAAGGCCTATATTGAGATTCAACGACTGATCCTTCAGAGTTGTTATATTGCGCGGGTCGACTTACCTAAGACTTTTTTTCCCCTTTTAAATTAATCCAAAAGTGAGACGAATGGTTCATTCTTTTGACCACCACTCCCCTATATGTCTCCCCGTCCCCCTTATCTTCCTGGTGCCCCTTTCTGCGGGTCCCCTGGCCGTGTTCGCCGCGTGCTCCAGCGGCAGTAAACAATATAATCAGCTCGTGGCGCGGAGGCTTTAGCGGCGCAACGTTCTGCATGGCTAGATAGGGGAGGTCGATAGCTGCAGATTTTGTTTTAAATCTGATCATTGACTGTGAGCTAAAAGATTGGCATTTCCTCGACAGTTAAGGGTCCAGCTCAGGATGTTGGCCTACTTAAACATATGATTGAAATGTACAGTGGACGGTTATGTCAGGCCTTTAAGTTAGAGAAAGGGGGGGGGGGGAGCGGTGAATTCGATCTGCATAATTCGTTTTTATATATGTATGCAAACAACTGTAGCAAGGAAAAATCCGCGATACGCACTAAAAATGGAAGTGTGAATAGAATAATGGAGAGAGAGAGAGAGAGAGAGGAGAGAGAGAGAGGAGAGAGAGAGAGAGAGAAGAGAGAGCAGAGAGAGAGAGAGAGAGAGAGAGAGAGAGAGAGGGAGGGAGAGAGAGAGGAGAGAGAGAGGAGGAGAGAGAGAGAGAGAGAGAGAGAGGGAGAGAGAGGAAGGAGGGGCAGGGGAGGGGGGGTTGTGTTGTGGTTGCTGTGGAGACATGCATTTGGAAGCCTTGGTGACGGTGAAGGGAAAAACCGGCTGGACAGGATTTTGCAATTCACGCCTGATCGCCTTGTGGAGAGCGGGGCTGTGTGGGAAGGGAAAGGCAGCACCTGGCCAAGCCGCTGTATCCCATCTCTGTTTTATTGACAGCCTGATAAGCGGGGGCTAAGCCGTGTGGTTTCCAGCGCGGATGTCGAGAACCCTGCTGCGTTGCACAGTATCAAGGCCTCTTAATGGTTGTTACTCCAAATAATGGCCCAAACACAGCCAGTGGTGACCGCCCCGTACCTGCGCTGCCCCGGTCTTTTCCTGGGAGACGAGCGGTGGCACGGTTGTCCATTTACTCACATGTCTTGTTCAAATTGACACAAACATCAATGGTTGTGAAATGGGATTGGGGGCTTTTAGTCTGCCTTGGTAAAAGGGAAACTGAAGGCCAATTAGGACTGGATGACAACTTTATAGACCTGTAGAAGTAAAACATGTGCTGCCTATATTTATGTTTATGGCGTTTGCTAAAGCATAGTCTGCTGCTTTAATTATATCGTAGGCAAAATGTAAAATAATTACAGGCGTACGTGTATCACCTGTTGCAAAGAGAAACAATACAATAATTAGTATTGTTGAACTATTGGAGTTAGGGGAAAATAATGTGTTATGTGAGTATTGCCACGCACGCTGCTCTGTAGTTTCAACGTTATCGTTCCATCATGCCCCGGTCAGATTTAAATCCTTTTGGCGCAACAAAGGTAACATGACAGCACATTTTACGAATATAAACGTTCTGAGCATTACATTTTTGTTGGCCTGCATTTAGTTAAATTACTTGAACTTAAATTGGGAAACGGTAATGTAATATTCAAGGAATGGCGATGCAGGTAGGGCTATTCCTAAATATAACTGTACCTTTAAAAGTATAATAAAGTTTAGAAAAAAATTATAACAATATTTGCCATACTTCAGTTCCCAATGTAATTTAAATGTTTGCATTTTTTCTTGGTATGAAAAAAGTTGAAACAGTGTGCAACGTATAAAGAGGGTTTAAATTCCATGTTTTCAGTACTGGTCCAGTATATTGTGGGCCGGTGTACTCCACATGTAGGCTACCTTCCACTCCCTGAGTCTGTGCACTTCTGTCCAACTGATGACGTCGAACCGTCGCTCCAGCCAATCACTGCCAACTTGAGGCTGATGCTAAGGGAAAGTTGGAGGTATAGCGTTGGTGCATTTTTCACTGTCGTTGACATTTCAACTCCACAGCGGATCGAAACGAAGGTTATAATCGGGGCAACCGGTTTTCTCTTATTTACACACAGAGAGACAACTCTATTTCTATATACGGGATAGCGGTCGCCAAGGTGTCAAAAGTCTGCTCCCTGTAACTGGTGAGTTGTAACATTTTTATACTTAAATGTAAATATAGCCTATATAACTTTTCCCAAGTATAGGCCTAGGCTACCTTAGACTGTTACGTTCATTCCATAAACTCTTACTGTAGCGGAGATGCGCTTGTATATGTATGTGGGCTATAAGGCTCAACATGCATGGCCAGAGAAAAAGGATGTTAGGACGGTTTCATGTTACTGTAACTAGGCCTTCCATGTGTAGCCCACAATGCACAGCATGGGAAGCGTAAGACTGACTCTTTTTTTTGTTGTCATCCATCAAAGATTCGCTTAGCGTATAATTTGCGGAGGTATCGCGCGCACGTCGCTCCTTAAAGTGCGCCTGTGAGTCGAACGCAAAGGCTCCACGCGCGTGGATATATGAGTACAGTGGGTGGATGGGACCTGCGTTAAACTCTGTGTGTTAGAAAAATATATATAGCAATCATCAGTAGGCTTATTCAATGTAAAACAAAAGGACGCACAGTAGGCTATGCCATTGACTTTAAATATAATGGGAATGGGTTTTAAAAATCGGTAAAACTTCTTTAGTGTACAGGCTGTCATTAAATTAAAAGCCAAAAAGCAGTCATTCAGGAAACATAAGCACATTTGGCAATTTAAACTTATATTTGATAGGCCTATGTCCTTTAATAATTTTTTTAATTATAACCTAATAATATGCTTAAAGGAAAAAGTAGCAGCAATCCCTGGATGCTCCAATAACGCGTGACTAAAGTAAATGTAGGCTAGTATCCTCATCGGTAAATAATCTTCTCCATAGACAATGTAAGGATCATTTTGTATCTTTGAGAAGGTTATGTTGTGGTACAGTGACAGAAGGCGACGCCTGACGACTGCAGCAGCATGCGGCCAGAAGAGGGCTTCTGAGCTCTCTGAGTTCCACTTCTCACTTCTTTCTCGAGCTCGTTCACCCGATACCCAAATAATCAGCAAACTATTTAAACGTACATAGTTCAATGAACTACGGTGCTGTAATATTTCGATTATTTTAAATATATATTTTTTTAAAAAGTAGACTGTAGGCCTATGTTGTTTATACTATTTTATTTAGCATATACAATGTTTGTAAATGAGTGTGGGTTGCCAGTGGATATTACTCCAAAAACATGTGATGCAGAAACGGTAGCCTTTTATAGGTCAACTAACATTGTGACAATGTAAGTCTGTAATTAGGCCTATTTTATATTATTATTATTATCATTATCAGTCTACTATTCAACAAGAAATCCAACGACGGCACACAATAGGCTAAACAAATTTGGACGAGGAAGCAATGTTGACTATTTTTTTTTTTAATAACTAACTCGATCATGTATTTTGTGGACATAGTCATGACAGCAAAATAATATGTAGGGCAAATTATATGAAAGTATGTTAATCAATAATAATATATGCAAGCCTATATATATATAGGCCTACATGAAAATAATTCTTAGGATAAAATACAGTTTTAATAATAAGTCTACGTGTTATTCAAATAGATAACACGAATAACACTACATTCTTGGTAGACGTGCAGTGGCATTGTTTGTTTGCCTTTATGTGTTGTCATGTTGAATAGGAGTATGAATATTAGTGGAATAAGTAGAAAATTTGTATATTTATTACACATATGATTATCCATGTCCAATGAATTTAATGCTATAGCCTACTATTGATTTCTTTAGCATAGAGCTACAAAAGACTATACAATATTGGGTTTGTAAAAAAAACAAAAACGGAGAAACGACCCCTGTAATGGATGACTGTTGTTCTTTGGCCATTATTATATAATTACTATAGATGATAAAGCTCGCCCCGCCCCCACCGCTCCCATTGGATGTCCTTTTAATTTGGATAAATCAAGTGAACCCAGTGCCAACATCTTTCATTGTTTATGTTCTCGTCCCCTTTAACGTGGAAAACCACGTCCGATTGTTTTTCTAGTTGTTATAGGAGTAAAGCAAAAAAAGAAAAAAAAAAGACCCATTCTGCCTCAGGGGAAATAGCTACAAGATTAGGGCTTCTTTTCAGGACCTGTGACATTAGTTGTCGCTAATCCGAATTGGGTCTAATTGCTTTCTGACTTTACCCTGTGAGTTTCAGCTGGGACACGCCATCCAAACTACACGGACGTTTTAATAGAATAACACATAGGCCTACACACAGTTTTCCCCTTCTGCCATTTCATTGGAGTCCACCGTATATGGTGGTCCATTAAAACACTTCCAATTGCACTGCAGGGACGAGTGAAGAAAAGCAGAATTCATGCGAAAATGAGACAACGAATTAGTTATCAGAGCGGATTTGCATCTTAACTAAGGACATCAATAATCTATTGGATGCATTGTTTTCCAAAGAAAACTACTCGACACACGCATCGGGGAAGCATTCTCTGGGCGCATCATTTAGCTGTGTGAAGTTTCTCAGTTGTAAAATGTAACAAGTGCCAGTACAATCTGAACGAGTAGCCTAATGAGTTTAAGCTGCAGGAGAGCGTTTGCAGGAAGTAAACCTGCATTCGAATCAATGCATATGCATGGCCACATGCTAGTGTGGAGCTATTAGTTATCCCCATTAGCCAGAGGAAACGACAGTGGTTTAAGTTGCCTAGAGATCTAGAAAAGTTATGTTGAAGGGAACACAATAGCCAATATTTACATTAAAAAAACATTATTTCACCACATACAAAAAAGCAACCAAAAAAACCCCAACTTTTAAATCGTTTTACTTTTTTAATCTCCCATGTAGTTATAATCGTTAATAACAATGTTCCAGGACAATATTGGAAGAAAGTAGAGCCCTCGTTGAAGGTAACACACACCCCATTTCCATACGTAGCCCTAATAGTGTGGCGGTACTTTCTACAAGTAGTTATCTGCCCCCCTGCAGCCTGCATTATTTGACAGGCCACGACACATTGAGCGTAAACCTCGCCAAGCCACCAGTCTAAATGACTGGAGACAATGCAGGAGTAGAAACAGATGAATTTGCTCGTTTAGTTTACGGGCTGTTGGTAGAAAGTATTGGCTGGAGTGTTCTTCCTCACCGCGGGACTCTGGGGGACAGTTTGAGCCGGTCCCCTCGGCTCATTATCTCACTGGGGCCCATTCAGGCCTCGCAGTCCCCGCTCCTCCTCCTCCCTCTCCCCTCTCTCTGGCAGCGTCGTTTGTCTACTCATTGAACCCGTAGTCAGGAATGCAATGGTTGTTAGGGAGCCCTCTTTCACCTCCGAAGTGGTTTATTGATGAGCTCTGACTTCTCCTACTTTTTCACATGTCAAAAAGAGTCAAGTGTAGGCCTCCATGACTTCATTTCATGTAGCCTACCCCACCTAAAAAAAGAGGAAAAAAGAGGGGAGAGAGCCTTCGGGTCCCCCGACCCTCCCCCTGCTTGCTCTCTCCCCTTCATGTCCCCGTTATGTACCCCTTCTTTTTTTTGCTTTAGTTTGGCCCCAGATTCATACAGCTCGTTTTCCTCCCTTTCTTTCTGTCAGCGCTGGTTCTTTGAAACAGGAGCGACGGGGCTTCTCCGTCCTCGGGCTGGTGCTATACCCGGCGCTCCTCCTCCTCCTCCTCAGAGGAGGATATTCAAACACGGACCCAAAACAAGGCCTTTGCTTTTTGGGTGCGCTGAGGTGTGCATTAATAGCTCATCATTCAACCGGAGCGGTTTGGGAGCGTGTGGTCATGGTTACACATGGTCATTTGCTCTACTCTGTTTACGCGTGCTATTTGCTGTCAGGTCATACGAGTGACGTCGTCGACGTGCCGCGCCAATGTGCTCATAAAAGCAACGCTGAGCCCTGCTTGAACACGGCTCGTCGTGCACGCGCACGCTGTTGACACGGGGGTCCGCCTGTTCACCCAAGGTGATATCCAAAACAGTCAACAAAAGCACGTGGGGAAAGGGAGCATTGTTATTAAAGTGCGAGTGAGCCACTCATCTATCAAGTGCACTTGATGTAAGAAGGCCCTTCATGACCCTACAGTCTACTTAAGGGCTAGAGTGTAAAAGGTAGACATTATTTACTCTTCACGAAATAAGAATTGATAATCAATTAAGCACCACTTGTCAAAAGAGGAAAGGTATAAATTTCAAAAATGTGTACGCGCTAACGAAAAGTCATCATTGGAATTTAATAGCAGCTAATTTAGGAGTTTAAATATATAAGACACAATTGAAAATGAAAATTCTTGAAAATGCGTTGATTTAATAGGACATATTTAACTGTATCTGGCGCGTGGCTTAAGATTTTTAACAGTTAAAAGTGCCTTTCTTACGCAGGGCTATTCCGTCTAGCCTCGTGCTTTCCCCCAAGTTTCAGCAGAAACGTGTGTGAGTCTCCCAGCGCGGACCCAATTCAGCCCACAGAGAATGGAGCCTTTCCATCAAACGGGCATTTCCGAGGCAGTTGCTTTGCATAGGGCAATATTCAGCAACTGAACGAAGGGTATTTGCATGCGTGGGCTGATTAGTGGCTTGGGAAGACGAGACCCCCTCCCCTTTTTTTCTCTCTTTCTCCCTCTCTCTCCCCTGGTTCGGCCCTGTTTCCCGCCCTGGCCGAGGTAGGGGGAAGTGTTTATATGGGGAATGATGACAGGGGTCGGGTCGTGCTAATGGGCCAGTGAAGAGTGGTGGTGGAGGGGGGGCTGCAGTGAGGCACACACACACGCGCGCGCGCGCACACGCACAAACACACACACAGAGCAGACCAGGAACACATATATTAATACACTTGTTCCGTCACCAATCAGCATAGGTGTGTTCATTCTCTTACCCCCACCCTCCTCCTCCTTCTACCACTCTCCCTCCCTCTCTCTCTCTCTCTCTCTCTCTCTCTCTCTCTCTCTCTCTCTCTCTCTCTCTCTCTCTCTCTCTCTCTCTCTCTCTCTCTCTCTCTCTCTCTCTCTCTCTCTCTCTCTCTCTCTCTCTCTCTCTCTCTCTCTCTCTCTCTCTCTCTCTCTCTCTCTCACACACTGCCTCGCTCTCTCATTCGCTCGCTCGCCCACTCACACGCGAGTGCACATTCTCGAGTGCACAACTCCGTGGTCCTGACATCTGAGTTCACTGTCAATCTCTGTCTCCCTCGCAGGGATACCCCTTCCATCTCCGCGGAGCACCGCTGGAAACTATTTTTCTTCCCATAAACTTCCGAACGAGACCGATCCACACTCGCACCTTTTTGCTTGGAGAACTAATAGCTTTATTCGCTAAGGAGTTGGAAAACACGTTGCAGTATGCCACAAAAAGGTAAGACCATCTCAGAAAAAAAGTTTGTTTGCCGTTGCTTTATCACAGCGTCCGTAGAACGGATCAGTATAAATAGGCTGCAATACAAATACAAATTATTACGAGTATTATGTACTAGGGCTAAAACAGCGGGGGTAGGCCAGTAGCAACCAAATCAGGAGTTTTATTATTTGTGTTCTAACTATGGGCAGATGGGATTTGAACGCAGCAGAACTGAGACGCGGTGGCTGTTTTGTTACCGTGGGGTTTGCAGCCATGATGTCAAGGAACGAACAGCCCTCAGCGTCGCTATGCGTTTTCTGTGGTCTTTTTTTGGTGTGTGTGGTTGCGTTTTGGCGTACGGATATTGTACCGTTTACTTCTGACGGCTAGAGTAAGAAGACGCATTAGGCCGGGACAGTGATCATCGTGGCGAATGGGGCGCAATGACCCGTTGAGAGAAAGTGTCAGTCTGATTCCCACAGGCGAGTCACTCAAGCGCCTTCTAAAAGAATCAACCAGCATGTTTTTATTATTAAATATAATTTTTAGCTTTTATAGACAAAATCATTAAGATACATCGAAATCTAGGTTGTGGTTTTAAGGCAATTTCAGTCTTTCTTCTCTGGTCAATTTAATTTATGCGGCTATGCTGTACAGGCCCATACCTAGGCTGTTTATCGATAAAAGTCATGCGCAATTACATTATTACAATAAAAAGTGAATTATACCATGGGTTAATATATTATCGTTTGGCAACGTTGTTCGGCAACTTTAAAAAAAAAAAAACAACAACAATGATTAGGCCGAGACAAAACATACAATTCAGTTTAGTTTGACAAACATCGAACAACTTTAAAAAATATATTAAAAAAAGAAGAAAATCCAGCAATTATAGGACCGACTGCAATGACTAAGTCAACCAAAACAGAAGGCTAATGGTAAAGGCCTAAAATTATTTTTATAATATTACATATCGTTTTTTATAGGCATACATTTAGAAGTTGGGAGATTTTTGTAAGAAAATAGGCCTTCATATCTCGTTGACGAGCAGCCTATATAGCGTGCAAATGTTCCAAATTAAATAATATCTGAGCCAGTGCTGAGGCTAGGATCATCCCTTCTCCAATATTATGACCACGGAATCAAACAGCCACCATTGAAATGGTATGCTGAGACTTTATTGTTACTCACACAAAAGAAATGCAGATTCGATATTAAACGAATCTCAATAACAACAACAACAACGTTAAAGATTACGACGTCAAATAAATGATTAACCACCAGACCTATAGGAGAAACAATAACACCAAACTTAAAGTGTTTAAAAACGGTAGCCTATAGCGCTGCAGAAGGGCCTCAACTCTACACGTGGAACTCGGTTATTCCTAATATTTCACACCACAATCGGTCCAAATGGATTCTTTCATTGCTGATGCCAAATAGGCTAATGTAGGCTTACCTCTTTCGTCCAATGTGAAGGAATCCGCATTTGATTAATGTATGCACACACACAAGACGCGCGCGCGCGCGCGCGCGCACACACACACACACACACACACACACACACACACACACACACACACACACACACACACACACACACACACACACACACACACACACACACACACACACACACACACACACACACACACACACACACACTATTGCTGTTATAATTAATGAACGCGCTGAACTTCAAATGTGATGGTTTGTCTCACCGTGGGGTCTCTGAGATAGTCTATTAAACGTCAGTAGTGCGCGTCTCGGTACACTACCAAACTTAGCGTCGAAGGAGAAAATGAAAGTTCAGACGTTTCCCTCACTGGCCCCCTTTTTAGCAATCCTATTCAATAGCCTCTTTATTGCGTTTGTCTTTTCCCAATTGAGCGCCCTACTGGGCTCTTGTGTCGTTTACATCCCCCTAACAACCTGCACTAGCAACACAATATAACTACCAAATATTTATAACACGAAATAACTTTTTATTTCTAAAAAGGAAGGCCAACAAAAAAAACACATTCACGCGCAAGCCGCGAGGTCACGGTCGTCAGTGGTGACACTGAGGTGTGGAGGCGAGGCTGTGGGTCCGATCCCCGAGGGGGTGGCTGCATGCCTTCGGCTCTTTGTATTTTGAACTTGTTGGTACGTTTAGTAGGAAGCTGTGTTGCTAGCCGTGGAGGCAGAGTCCTCGCCCCGGGTGCGAGTAGGGCTGCAAAAAAGGGCGCATTGTTGGGATTCGGCGAGCTTTGTGCGCCACTTTCTACCCCCTTCTGCTTTACACTTTTACAGAGTAGAGCAGTGGGCTCTGCAGCGTGTGTCACTGTACACCCTCCACGACCAGAGCCTGGGAAATAAGATATTGTAAGCTGAACATGCATGTTGTTGCTGTGACGAATGGTCAAACTAAACAACGACTCCGAAGCGCTGCCAAAACACCATACAACAAAAATAAGAAATATAAAAAAAATAGCCATATATTTACAAACGAAAAAAAAAGTCAAACACTATAACAGTTTGCAGCAACTCTGTTTTAGGCCTAACAATGTAGCATTGAACTGGTGCACGCAACAAAACAGGCTCACAGCAATAATTAAAACTTGTTCCGTGTTAGTGGCTTATTATTGGATTTATTAGCTCAATAGGAAGGTAGAGCATAAATCCAGGGGCCGCGTGGTGCAGATGTATAGGCACACAGTGGATGTGCCTCCACTAATACATTGTTTTGCTTTGTCCTTTAGGGAAACATTAAGTAAACGGCAGATGCTTGACTAAATTGTCAACTCTTTGTCCAGGCAAGTTTAATACTAAAATATATACACCCAATAAGGATTTAATATTGTTCAATTGAAAAAACAAAACCAAAAAAACAGACCCTCCGAGAAAATCCAATGGAATTCAAAATTAACCAAAAAACAACGATGTTGTGTTTTTATTCGGCAACAAAAGAATCCAAAGTAATAAATAAATACAAAAAAGCCCCACCCCCCTCCGAAAAACACATACAGCTTATCCTACTGTTTACCTTTTGATGCTAACAAACCTCATTTATTTCCTTGTGACGTTCAGAATACCACAACCAAGCCACGTGGGAGTCTGGCGTTGCCTCAATGATGCAGAACAGTAAGTTATTTTTTACATTTACACCATTCTTTTGCCATCAATCATTCCTTTCAAACCGCTAATTCTAATGTAACTGCATGGAAGCAACACCCACTGACATTATGCATCTGGTGGTTAACATCAATCACTGATATGGAACATGTTTTTTACAGGAAAACTTCTATATTCATACGTAGGTTTTTATATTTAGATAATGGCAGGTATGTGGTTAATGGTCGGTTTTATTGGCGTTAATTTATTCATGACAATGACAGGTACGCTAGTTATTTTTTGAACAAGTTAATCATATGTCGTTCTGTTCAACATAGAGAGGAGGGGGGGGGGGCGAGAGCACAGGGAGTGGGGCTGAAAGGGAGATATTTTCTTTCTGCTTGAGTTGGTATTAAATAATTGCACAGCCGTCTGCATTAGCGCCAGAGCTCGCTTCCAGGCTGCATACGAGATTAACCGGATAGAGGGGCCTGCATGAAACATGAGGGCTAGCAATAATGCCTTATGTAGATTAGCCAGTATTATTTTATAGACATAGAGTAGTTCACCTGAAAAGAACATGTTCATATCAAAGCAATAGCCCTGCCTATTTGGCGTACACACAGCACCGTAACCCACTTGGTACAGGCCTCCTCACAATGAGGCTGTTGTCGTGGGTGTGTTGTCACAGAAAACACTTTACAAAAAAAACACACACACATTAGATACATTTGCTTTTTTGATTTGATTTTGTTATTATTTTGAAATACAATACTCAATGTTTGAAATGGCCCATACGATTTTGACTTGTGATATTGACTTGGCATAAACTGAAAACTGAAACAAATGATGAACATAAAACATTTTTTCTCTTGCTGCTGGACAAGAGGTGTATGACATCTGTGATGAAGGTGTGTGGAATGACTTCCTCCTATTATTCTCCTCACCTTGATGACGTGTCTGTGATGTAACCTGTGCGCATTATAGTCTGAAACCATATGTTTTGAATTCAGTGTGAGAACACACGACGATTAGCCTATGATGATGTATTTGTGTTGTTGTAGCTATATCTTTGAGTGCCATGATTATTAAATGTTTTTTTGAAATACTGTATAAAGTGTAAACTGCTAACACATGAATGGATGAATGTCTCCTTATGAGTCTAATTACGGTGTCTCCTCGACCCCAAAATACACAGAGCTCGGATTGTCACGCGTCGACCCAATCATGACTGTGGCTGATTGGGTGGCGGCTCTGCTTTATTGGGGGGGTGATAGTGCCTTATCAAAGCTGAGGACAATACCCCGAGCTCCTGCTTTGCTTCGGATTGATGTTAATGGGATGCTCCCCTGGCTCGGCGTGTGATGTCTGGTGCGAATTGCCGAGGAGATATCATTGGGCCCGGCCCTTTGGGTTGTCTAAAGGTCGCGGCGGCCTTGGTGGCTTTTGTGTTAATAACTCCTGGGTGTATATGGTGGGGAGCGTCCAAATTGACACCATATGTTTTCCTATTAGTCGACTTGCAATAGAATACAAGGCGCATAATCAGCGCCAGCGGGCGAGATCGACTGCCGGCGCTTGAGGGAATTGGGCCATGATTAAGTCTTAACCTTCGGATAGTTTGATTTCCATGTAATGTCCTTATCTGACGGTTTTATCGATCACCGGATTTATATGATAGGGATAAATCAGGGCTGATAGAGCAACACGAGGAGACCCGTGGAGCATGTCTGCTTAATGCTGCATGCTAGGGCAATTCCAGCGTAAGAGCTCTATTAATTCCACTTAATCCTGGAATTACCAAAAAGCAAGAGGGATGATAATGGATTTAGTATTAATTAGATTCAGTTTGGAGGATTATTACACTTTGTGGCCAAAGAGATGCGTAATTTCTTTGAACAGATTTTAATTAAAGTGCGCATGTTGTCTATGATAGAAACAAATGCAATCTGCATTCTATGCAAAACACAACCATTTCATAATATAATTCCCAAGAAAGGACTGCCTACCGATTCACACAACAGGGTTGTGGTGGCTATGAGCATTTGTTGTCAAATAACAAACAAGAGGGGGAAAAAAAACGACATGTCAGTTTTAATATGTTCAGAGCCCAGGCGCGCCCCCGTTCCCGTGACCGCGCGTAGCCCCTGGCCACCTTAAAACCAAGCCTCCCTCCAAGGGTAAACGAGTAGCGTCCAATTGTGTCTGAGTGATATCCAAATGCAGACAGAAAGGGTCGTTTTATCATGCTACTATTTGTCGTGACGATGCGATGTTGAAAAGCAGAGCGGCGTCATAAAGTGACATGCCTGCCACAAGTGCTCCAACTGATCTTCGCAATGAGCCTTCCATGCATGATCCGAGGCGACTTCCGCCTATTCCCAGAAATTAAGCTCAAACTTGACGTGCAGCTAGCTTTATTTTAAAGACAAATGTCAGGCAGGCTCATCATATTTCCCCCCTCTTCTATATTCGGAGCTTATTTATTGCTAAGGAGCCTGTGCTCCCGGAGTCAATGCAGCGGGCGGCTGTGCAAGGGAAGGGAGCCGAGACACGGAGCGCAGCTCAGCCACTCCGGGGACTCCTCGTTCCCTTATCGCTTCAGGTTTGCGCGCTTATTCATGCACTTTTATAATGCTTTGCAGAACGAACCGGCGGTTTAATTTGACTTTATATGGGTATTTTAAATAGATAGTTACAGATTGGAGGCTTTGGTTAGGTTTTTTGATATATAGCCTCGTGGTGGCTGATGCTTGTTTCAGGTTGTTGTTTTTGGGAGTTTGTTCGTCTTCGGAGATGTTGCGTTGAATGAGACTATCGCGGTTGGCTACGAATAATAACATTTTGAAGGGTTTTGGACTTTTTTTTTGTAAATGTTGTTGGTATAGACATCGCTTGCTGCTTGACCGAAGGGGTAGATAGCGTCTCAAATGGTTGATTTCATTAGTTGAATGGAGATGTTTGGGTCAATGTTATGCATGTGTTATTCAATTACTGCGCTGCGTTGTGTCCTGAGTAAGGTTGCAATGAGCGGGAAAAAACTCTGTATCTGTTATTTATTAGCCTACTAATAGGCCAACAAAAAAAAATGTATAGCCTAGTTCTATTATGATTTATTTTGTTAGCACAAAATATAGTAGGACAATTATATAGGCCTATAGGTCACTAACTTTAACCTTATTAGCCGGTTTATGTTGCATCCTTAACTTTATTTTAATAACTTAATCCCTCTGCATTATTTAATATTTGACAAAATAATAAAATGATAAAAATGTTCTAGTTATTTATTCTTTCTTTTGGAAACGGTGATTTGACTGCGATGCCTTTTTCTTCATGTAGGTCACTCTGGCGTGAACCAGCTGGGCGGTGTGTTCGTTAACGGTAGACCGCTACCGGACTCCACCAGGCAGAAAATAGTGGAACTCGCTCACAGTGGCGCGCGGCCGTGTGATATCTCCAGGATTCTGCAGGTGACTTGGGCACTCTGCATTAACTTCATTGTTTAAAAAAAAAAAATGCACGATTTTTTTTTTGGGCATTGCACTTTTATAAAAACATTCGTTAAATTGTGCATATTATGTACGACAATTGCTTCATGTAAAGGTTCAGTATTCGGTAAAGTATTGTACACCTTTTTTTATTAAAGCATTACTGTTCTTAAAAAGAGGCGTAATAGAGCCTTATAATAAAATGGGCCTACGCATTTTGACACATAATGTTAAGACCAAAAATATGGTAGGCTTAAAAGTCCACCTGCTCTTATAAGAAGAGCCGGTCTGCAGTAGGGTGCCTAATATACCATTCAAGGCATATTTTCTGTGTTTATA
>OLKM01002307.1:0-50000 GCA_900291075.1 Melanogrammus aeglefinus | reverse complement strand
TATGTGGTTCTTACAATGGCACCTGCACGTTTTAGGGCCGTTCCATGGATCAAGGCAAGCAGGGGAATGATTTCTACTTTTCTATGTTGTGATTATTCAAATTCTGTCTGCAGCCATTACAATAATCCTACTTAAACACTGATAGTAATTAGAACAACATAAAGAAATACAAAGGATTATTAGAGTTATTATTATGAATATTATAATAATGATGATTATTATTATTATTAGTTGTGGTAGTGTTATTATTATTTTAAACCAATTTCGATGTTTGCTTTCGTTTTTGTGCATATAGGTAAAAATAATAATCGAACATACACATAAATATATATGATACTTTTGCATATACTTGCTATTATAAGCAAACATTTACAAAATTACTATTAATAATAATAATAATAATAATAATAATAATAATAATAATATTAATAATATTAATACGCCTAATAATAATATAGGCCTAATAACAATACAATTAATAATACAATCGTTTTGTCTTAAATTCATCTGCAAAGGACACTGTTGTTCTGGGGTAACGAAAATATGTTGTCCATCTGACAAGAACAAAGTAACCATATGGTTACATAGAGAATGACGGGGGCCCATTGACAACTCTATCGAGATTTGGGCGAATAAAAACTCTCCGATTTTGTCTTTTATCTCTTTCTCTTTTGCCTGGGTCGGCTATAGCACTAAATCCCGTCTATAGGATTTAGTTTCTCACTTTCTCTTTCAGTTTAAGCGGTTTCTCAAGAGTGTTTTGATCTGGTCTCTGCAGCTCTGAAAGGTGCCGCAATTGGTTCGGTATCTCTTTTGCCGCTTTTCCGCCTCACTGACCGAGACATCGTGATACTAAAGAATGAGTTTATTTCCCAGCGCTTTTATAAAGAAAACAAATCCCAACCGAGCGTCAGCGGGTCTGGCAGACAGATAATAGGCTGAACATTCACTCCTTTTTATGGATTATCCGTAGTGAAGAAACAAATAGCCTGCTCACAGGCTATAGAGGAAATACTGCCAAAAATATTCAGCAGCAAAGATGTAAAGCAAGTATTAACATTCACATATTCTCAAATGGGGCTTGCTATATCCAAACATTTCTTCTTCGCTGCCAAGCTTTTTTATTTCTCCCCCATATTCTGGTGAGGATAGAATATAGTGGTTTTAGTTGAATAAATTAGGCCTGCAAAAACTATCCCGATGCGCCTGGTAATGTTCCTTAACATGCAAAGGCCTGGGCTTCTTTCAGTCGAAAAATCCCACATGGACTGGATAACAACGATAGTTAATGATCTCCAAATCCCAAGATCTATCCAGACATTTTAAAACGACATTAAACGCAACCTGTTCCTGCGGTTTCCACAGAAACACTCCCAAAAAAACAATCGGTCAAATTATTGCATCAAAACATGCGCGCACGAGCACGCACAGCTCTGCTTAATTTCACATTAGCTTCTCGGCGTGATAATGATGTCCAACAACAAGACAGACATTAGTAGATAAGCCTCGCCCTGTAAAAACTGAAGGGCCTTCAGGGCCCTACCGCGCACAACCAAGAGCAGTGAATAGATTGGCCTTATTTGGGTTGTTCAGGGGCCTTGCATGCTCTCTCCTCACTCATTTGTTTCCAATTGAAGACAAAAATCCTGACTGGCATGTCGCCGGCCGGGGGACGTGATTAATGATGGTAGTGGATAAGGGTTAACACACTAGACTCAAAAGTCCTGTTGACTGGGATCCCCGCGCAACACAATGCAGGAGGACTATAGCCCTGCGCGCCTCAAGAGAGAGAGAATCCTTTTGTCATCCGCTCCAATAGTGCCCCCTCCCATATATTACGGCCCCGCGAAAGGTTTCGCTGGTCGTCCCTCGCTGTGTCCATAGTTTAATGGTTTCCCTTACTCCTATAACGGCATTGTATCATTGTGAAAAGCGTCTTCTACTATTCACAAGTTGGTGGTCAACTCAATGGCTGTACCGCCGCCCATATGGGGGGACGACCATTGAAGCGTTGGGTGTGCTTTAAAATAAAAAAAGGGCTAGAGAGTTTGGGGTTTTAATACATTTCATAGGCGGTGAAAAGGGGCCGGCCGCATATTGTCACGTTTCTCTTAAGCCATTGAGGACATAAGGCATTGTTTTGGGGAGGGAGACGATAATTTGGTGCAACCTTTCTGTGTTTCCCACAATATTTTATAAACAGTTCATAGCAGCATGGCTCTTTGAATGGGACCTATAGGTATTTGTTTTTAGCCAAAGTGCCTTGCTGCCTATAGGCCTATTATCTTTTTATTCTAATCTCAGTAGGCCTAATCGCTCCAGATTTAGCGTTAATCAACCCTACACTTGTTAATCCAGGTAATTAGCCTGAAGATGTTGACCTTTTATAAAAAAATAACATGACCCCACCAAAAGGCTTCCAAACTGTTTTTTCTTTTAACGAACTATGTTATTAGTTATGTATTTATTTATTGAGGCATTTCATTTATTTATTACATTCTGTGTTTATTAATATCGCCCATGCGTCCAGCTGTTCATTCGTGTGCTGATTCACCATAAGTCCTTTATGAACACATTGATGAGGCCTGATGCCCTGCCTCGTGTCTAACGTCCGGGTTGTGCTGCTCTGTTGCAGACGGTTGCCAACAACAGGACGGTGCAGGGGAAAACACGAACTCAATCAGCTCCAACGGGGAGGACTCAGACGAGACGCAGATGCGACTCCAGTTGAAAAGGAAGTTACAGAGGAACCGCACGTCCTTCACCCAGGAGCAGATCGAAGCGCTGGAAAAAGGTCGGAATGCCATACCCGTTTTAAACACCACTCAGTGAATATGTAATTCATTCATCCAGACATTCGTGAGGCTTTCCAGGCCATTAGGGCCCCGGCTTGGCAGTGTTTATATTTAAGCATTCAGGCCTGTGTCATTTTCACTGTAGTTTAACTGACACCGTTTATTTTTCGTTCAATTTACAGAATTTGAACGAACTCATTATCCGGATGTTTTTGCGAGAGAGAGACTAGCAGCGAAAATCGACCTGCCCGAAGCAAGAATACAAGTGAGTATAGGCCTACGATGGACATGCACACATCTCCTCTAAACATAAATCAATAAATAAATCTCAATCCACCTTGCGAACTCATTGCAAAGTGTGCGAAGGATGTCCGACTGAACGCTAAATTCCCTCGCAGGTATGGTTCTCAAACAGGAGAGCAAAGTGGAGGCGAGAGGAGAAGCTCCGGAATCAGCGTCGCCAGGCAAACAACTCCTCCAGTCACATCCCGATCAGCAGCAGCTTCAGCACCAGCGTCTACCAGGCCATCCCGCAGCCCGCCACGCCAGGTAGAGCCCCCTTCCGGGTTTTTTTAAAAGCCTAGGCCTATACAAAATAAAAGTTTATTTCTTAAATTGTACATTATTTTATTTATTCTATTGTAGGCCTATAGGTGTCATTATTGTGACTTGAATCCATTTTTATGACTACAGTAATTTCTATATCTATATTTGATTTTATAACGTGTGCTGCGTTATAAAACGGAGCTCAGCAAATCAGCAGCGACGGCAAAACCGCAGTAGTAAAAGTGAAGCTTAAACGTCAATCACCGAAGCCACAAATCTGTCATAACTCACGGAGGCTGTCAAAAGAGCCATCACCCGCGCGCATTACTTAGCGCTAATGAAGCAGTCCATTCCCCTGAAGCATGTTTGGTTCTAGCTTATGGTAACCACTTTTTAATCCCCTATCCTTAGTGTCTTTCACTTCGGGGTCAATGCTGGGTAGACCTGACACAGCACTCACGAACACCTACAGTGCGCTGCCTCCCATGCCGAGCTTCACCATGTCCAACAACCTACCTATGCAAGTAAGTAATCATCCGCCGTATAAGCTTCTCTCTATTTAACATGTCTATATAAAGACTAGACTTCAACTCAAATTAGCATATTTTAGTGTCCTGGTCAAATGGAGAGACATTGAGGAAAAAACAACAACTCTGGATTTATGATGTTTATTATTATTTCCTTTAATTCTTTCTCAAATAAATAAAAATATCCCTCCTCACACAATTACAATAAACTATATTAATAATTTAGAATCTGACGCCACTGATTGACATCAGTGTCCCTCAAGGTTTATATATACGGCACAGATGTACTGAGCTGAACGATGGTTGGCAAAGCTAACGTCCCATTCTCTCCCCACCTATAGCCCAGCCAGACCTCCTCTTATTCCTGCATGCTGCCTACAAGTCCGCCTGTGAATGGGCGGAGCTACGAAACATACACGCCCCCTCATATGCAGGCACATATGAACAGCCAATCAATGACATCTTCTGGTACCACCTCAACAGGTAGGCAGAAAAGTTTGTTTACCAACACACTTTTACAAATGACAAAGCAAAAGTTAACATAAAAAGTATATATCCTGGTAAAACGTCTGCCACCTTTCCTTTAATTCAGGGGTACATAGTCAAACATAAACTGGCATACCTTTAAATAACCATACCCATTCATTATGTTTCATAGCAACTCTTGTCCATATCTATTTCCATTCCAACATCTCCTTATTCTTCTGGATCCATATCTTCACATTGCAGTATCTTACCCCCAGATGCATAATTGAAACAAATTAATTTCCAACCCAAAGCCATCATGTCACTCCAACTATTCAAGCCAATAGTTTAGTTTCACCCCATTAGAATGCTGTTACCGAGGGCCATACATACTGGTTATAGTCTCGAAGAGTTAATCATGCGTAGCCGAATTTCCTCTATGCTTAATAGCTAATTAATTTGATTCATTTGCTGTTGTACTGCCTCCGTTTAAATGCCATCGCCGTAGCCCCGATTTATCGAGCTCGCTGGCATATTACTGCGTAACCGTCCGGGGAACATTGTGACTCATTACAGTCTCTGCCGGCTCTGCCATCCATTAGCCAGCCCTTCTTGTTACAAGGCTGAGGGCTACAGCGGGCACTGCTCCGCACGGCCGTAGCACGGCCACCCACACAGCACACTCAAATTGAACCACTGTTGACTTCCACCCTTTTTCACTGATGTCATTCCCTCCCGGTCTCTCTCTCCCATTGCAGGACTCATCTCTCCTGGAGTGTCTGTCCCTGTGCAGGTCCCAGGGGGCGAACCTGACATGTCTCAGTATTGGTCAAGACTACAGTAGAGAGAAGAGCTACTTTGCCCTGTAACAAGCCCCCACGCCACCCCCCCCCCCAACTCCTACCACCCCCCAACCCCTACCACCCCCCACCCCCAATCCCCTCCAGCTCCATCATCGCCCTCCAGAATATGTTCCTCACTCATACACAAGAGAACTGCCAACGATGTGAGGAGAGAGAGACAGTGGATATGAGGAGGAGGAGACTTTGGGAGAGAAACTTTGGAAAGCTGGGCCTTGTTTTGTCGTTGGTCTCTGGTCGGGGGATGGCGCGGCTGTCCTGGCGCCCCCCACCGCTGCGACGTGCTAGAGGGACGTGCACAACGATGGGAGAAACAACAAGGAAGAGAGAAATGGACCTCTGTAAAGTGCCCGTTGTTACATTTTTATGGAACAAAAAAGTTATGTTTTCCATTTTTTTTTCTATTTCAAAAAAAACTTCAGTCAATGTTCCCCCCCCCCCTTTATTTTTTTCTCTCTTCTGGTGTGTTTGTAAATGGCCATTTGTATGTTAATATGAGAAAAAAAACAACAAGCAAGATCAAGTACTGATACTCGATGGACGTCTAGCCAACCTTATTTTGGTCTTGGGTTCGCTGCCGAGAAGAGCGCCTGAGACTCTGCCGTGACTATCTTAAAAAAAAACCTGCTTATATCGAGACTTTGTACCAGACTTTGCATGGTCTTGGATGCTGTTGCATATCATTTTAGAGGGGAAGCTGGAGGGAAGGCTCTTATTGTGTTA
Organism: Melanogrammus aeglefinus; assembly: GCA_900291075.1. Classification (NCBI taxonomy): domain Eukaryota; kingdom Metazoa; phylum Chordata; class Actinopteri; order Gadiformes; family Gadidae; genus Melanogrammus; species Melanogrammus aeglefinus. The sequence continues at coordinate 44,084 of OLKM01002307.1, read as the reverse complement.
AAAACCGAAAAAACAAAACGAAATGAAAAAAAAACAAACAAATGAAAAAAACAAACAAAAAAAAAACTAAAAACTATTTATTTGTTTATTTCTGCCGTATGGATCTTAGCAAAGAAAGTTCAAACTCTGTTCCGCCACTGAGGCTGTGATGCCGGTGCGAATACCATGGTCCAAAAACAAACTGTTGACCCGAGCCTTGGGGCGTACGCGGGCTAATTTGACATGGATGCCAATCACCAGGGGCCCGCAACGACGCTGTGACATGCGTAGGAATGGGCCCCCCTGCTAAGAGCCCTGCTTTGGTGGTTCGACCGGCTCTTAGAGGACAGCAAAGAACAGTTCCTGTTGGAGGCAGTGGTGGGGAACGCCTGTAGTCTGTATATGGTAGACTGCGTCTTGGATATAACCCAGTTTGTTTTTGTCAAAATGTAAAGTACGTGTCTTCCCTGGGAATCCTTCCCGAAGGATTCCTCTCCAATAAAAGTTGATTTCATTTATATCCCTGAGAATATTCTATAAATGTCTCATGCATCATATAATACATTTCTTTAGGGTCAGGTACAATTGTCTCTTAGGTATAGTTGTATTATAGTGTCCTATGGTCAAAAGATTTGTGCGACTAGAAATATTTAATTCCTATAATTATGATTACATTGCTTGACAAAGTTAAAACATAAGTGTTTGGCAGTCGTTTACAAGTACATATCAGATTTAATCATTGTTGATTGTAAAACAGACCAAAGCCTTTGTATTTCATCGCGTAAACAATGCTTATTTTTTGTTTTTTTCTTTTTATTTGAAAGAGGAGAATATTAGTCTTGTGTTGCAGCATTTTGTAAACGAGTTCTGTTCAATTACATTGGCTTGGCGTTGGTTGGACTGCACTGTGAAGTGGCGGTCCCTATTTATACCTGAAGACCATGGGAAGGGTTTTTTTCTAGCATTGTCTGTCATGCTCTCTCTGAGTTCTGCATCTTTCATTTCTCTGTGTGTGTGTGTGTGTGCGTGCGTGCGTGCGTGCGTGTGTGTGTGTGTGTGTGTGTGTGTGTGTGTGTGTGTGTGTGCGTAGAACATTGACGCGTACACTGGGTCTATGTCTGAGCAATGCTACGTCTAGAGATAAAAAACACACGCTGTCTCTTGAATATTTCAATTCAATTTTATTTAAAATGGAGCTTTCTAAATGTATTTTGTGAAAACTATAAAACATTTTGTACAGTAAAAATTGTGTCTTAAAGAAAGCTTATTCGCCTGGTTCCTGTGCTTCTCCGAGGTGTAAATCCTAACCACATTATGGTTGAATAGATTCCTAATTGATGCAAAAGCTAAGAAAACAAATCTTGTGCGTACAATGCCAGGACAAGACACCGCTGACACAAACAAGCAAGACTTTGAATCCCCCCCACCAAAAGCCTTTATTTATTTTCCAAAAACAACAACCAACCCTCTCTTGTTCCAGAGCCTAACCCATCTCCACTCAGAGACCACACACGGCAACAACAAGCCACAATGGGAAAGGTCAACGCAATTCAGCATCCACAGCCCTTGTTTCAGTGGAGTTACGATGGTCCAAAAAGAGAAAGAAACCGAGCCAACCAGGGGGAGGAGGGGGAGGAGGAGGAGGGGGGGGCAGCGCAAAAGGTGGTGGGGGGGGGGGGGGGGGGTGAGAGAATAAAGTAGACAGTGGTGTATAGTGAGCCAGAGAAGTGATTGGGTTTTGGAGTGTTATTTTGCCTCACTTGCTGCCACAGCAGGGAGGGTCTATGTGTGTCTATATGAATTTGAGTGCATGTGTGAACGAGGGAGCGTGAGAGAATCGAGGGAGTGTGAGAGTGTGGTGTAACAGTGTTGATAAATATGTCTAGATTTGGACGGATCAATTGCCTGAGCCTTGCCGTACAGAAAAAAGGTTAAATTGATTCATTCTGGATGGACATTACATTCGATATTTCAACCCCCCTCATCCACAAATCTTTCGCTTTGAAGGTTAGTCAGAATTTTGAGAGGACATTTTTAGTGGTCAGTTTTGAGGACACAGGGAAGAGAACAGGCAAAGCTATTCCCCAGAGAGAGAGAGAGAGAGAGAGAGAGAGAGAGAGAGAGAGAGAGAGAGAGAGAGAGAGAGAGAGAGAGAGAGAGAGAGAGAGAGAGAGAGAGAGAGAGAGAGAGAGAGAGAGAAGAGAGAGAGACAGATAAAGAGAGAGAGAGAGAGTGAGAGAGAGAGTGAGAGAGCATTAATAATTACTGACAGCAAGAGAGGGAGAGTGCAGAGTGAAGCAGAGATAGATTCAATATGAAGGAAAGCCAGCAATTAGTGGCTGCGAATGACCTAAAGTTTCAGGAGATAATGGAAAGACATGCTTTAAATCTTAAATTATGTCAAGGGGGACCAAGTTCCAGCAAAAAGTAATTTCACATTTTTGTAACAAGTAGTGCATATTGCATAGTTTGGACATAATGCCTAAAATGCACAAATACACAGGAGCATATGGGGGACACAGTTTAGTTTTACATTTAGAGATATGATTAGAAAAATCGAACTGCAGTCACTCTCGTGGTTACACAGTGTGCAGGTGCAGTTTTTAATATTTGTTTATGGTCTGGCCTCTATTATTTCTCTGTATGTCAATTGCATTTACATATATATTCGACAGGTATGAAAAGGTAATTATGAAGTATGATAATGGCATTTCAAACGCCAACATATTACTGCTTACATTTGTAATAATGGATGGAAAGAATCAGTTTAAAAAGAAAAGGGGAATTTATCAGACCGACTCAACAGGAATAATAAAAAATGCATTTTATTGTTTCAAATATGAACAATTCATGAGCATTACATGACCTCATTCATTCCAAACAATGTCATTATCATAGTAGTGGGGTTTACGTCATACTCCGCCATATTGAGAGGACTCTCTTGAGTCCTTTCAATATGGTGGAGTATCACCATAATAATACCCATGATGCAATCTGATGTACAAGGCCTATTCACATGGAGAGTTTGCAGGGGACTAATACAAGGCAGCTGAAGGCCTGAAAAGCAGCATACATATCAGCACATGGCTTTGAACCAAACACATTTCACCACTGTAGTCAGCCGATTGACAGTTTAGAGACTGAAAATGGGACACATTCAGACCTTACACAAAACATTTCATTTTTTATTTGAACTCATCAACGATAAAAGATCAGCAACAAGAGAGCACTGTGAAATACAGCATCATAAAAAATAAAACACATCAGCAAAGGGTGGAGTAACCAATAACCACTGTTGCCTCTTGTTTATGCTTATTATTGACCCCACAGTTGAGCTAAACAGTCCCTGTTTTTCCTCTGAGGACAATGTCTTCCTGCCGTTTGCCTGTTTCTTCCACTTATTCATTAGTCCCTCCCTGACCTTTCACTGCTCTCCCCCAACTTGTTTCCTTGCAGGAGATAATAAGCAAGGAGGGGAGAAGCCTCACTCAGGCTTCTGAGTTGGAGGTGGAACCCTTGGCCCCCATAGACTCCTGCTGCACTCTTAAAGTTAAAACGTGTATTGCTGATCTATAGAATACAATGTACCCTGATTAGTCAAGGCCTTTGGTGACCAATACCCTCAATGAATGTACATTGTCCAGCATATTGAGTCAGGAGACCTTATTGTGTTGTGCTGTGTTCAGTGCTATGTTCTCCGGACCACTGTGTAGTATCAAGACGCAGAAGTACACAGTTAATTACAGTATATAGGATAAACCCCTTATATATATTGGTCAATAACCTGTGTCACCCCTATAATACCATTGTCTCGTTTTTTATTGAGTTTAATTAATAATTAGCTTTACTTAATTGAATTCACATATTTAATCATTGCTGATACAGCGCATTTCCACAAAAGTGTTTCCTTTAAAACAATTAAACAGAAACGAGGGCAACAAGAACAAATGCTGAACTTGATCTGTTCCAAATGCATCTACCTTTTAGGTGTACCCTCAATCTGTCTGGTTATTCACACGCTTTTTGTATTCATCTGCATAGGAGGACTGGCCTATGTTGTCTCCCTCTCTCAGCACACAGAAACACACACACACACACACACACACACACACACACACACACACACACACACACACACACACACACACACACACACACACACACACACACACACACACACCTAACCAAGCATAAAACTGTCAGACAACCCAACGTCCTCTGCCACGTGTGTGTGTGTGTGTGTGTGTGTGTGTGTGTGTGTGTGTGTCCTGCAGAAGATAACCAACGCTGCCACTTCATAACCGGCAGAACACATTCAAAGCAACACTAGCAGCCAAACTAAAGAAAGAACGAAAACACAACACTCGCTCCACGTGTCGTGGTTTTTCTGTTTTGTTTCCCTGTGTCACTGTTTGACCTAATTTGTTCTTTTCAGCTTGTCATGGTGCAGCAGCTCATCCAGTAAACATGTTTGATGAGGTGTGAAGCCTGCATCCCAAACCCAGCTCTCCTATATAACCCCTCTGTCTGCTCTCCTGCCTGGCTCTTCAGCCCCGTGGAGGTGCGCCGTCATTCTCAGGTCACGGCCCGTGTTTAAAAGGGACAGATAGATACAAGCAGCTCGGAAAACCAGTGTGACACAGCCCTCCTCATTATGGACATCTGTGCCAGGGACTGTCAATGATCCAATGATTGAATTGATCGAAAGTGACTATTGAATTCAATTAACAGGGGATGTCCGCAGTATACCTGAAGGCATCTTTGTGAAAAATGCCTTGTCCCTTCATGCTCCTTAATGACATGCAGCTCACTTCAGTCAGGAGCTTTGGCTAAACTAATCGACATAGAGTTCCATAAACGACAATGCCTAAACGACCAAACGCGAAACAGAAATAGCAAACAGAAATTCGGGAGCCATTTCAAAAAAAGGAAGAAAACAAAATCACTTATTACTCTTACATATTTGTTTTATTAAACACAAGAATGGTAAACATTGAAGCATTTTGTGAGACTCGGGGGGGAGTGTGACACGATTTGGCAGAGCGTCATTGACACACGACCGCCGCCGTGGAAGGAGCAAAACAAAAACGTCAATTACCGACGCCAGTAAGCCCACACAAATAGTTCTCCTCAGTCTTCACATCAGTCAACGCTGAACGCAGAGATGTCCCCCTAACCACCTGTGATGTATTGTACGCTGAGCAGCGGCGGAACGTCACCGCCGTTTACATTTATACTGTGCTAAAGCCGGGGCGCATGTTGAAGGTCGGGAAGCGACTGGCGGGGTTATTACCGCTGACAGCGTGTGGGTGAGGAAACAACCTGGTCCGGGCAACAAAGAGGACATCACTCCACTGTCCCGGCTTTCCAGGCCCCCTCGGTGAGAGTGGTGAGAGTGATGATCTGTGTGTGTGTGTGTGTGTGTGTGTGTGTGTGTGTGTGTGTGTGTGTGTGTGTGTGTGTGTGTGTGTGTGTGTGTGTGTGTGTGTGTGTGTGTGTGTGTGTGTGTGTGTGTGTGTGTGTGTGTGTGTGTGTGTGTGTGTGTGTGTGTGCGCGCGCGCGCGCGCGTGTGCGTGTGTGTGTGTGTGTGTGGGGCGCGCTTCTAGAAGTCCAGGTGTTTGTTGCCGGAAGAACCGCACGATGTGCCTGTGGCGGCCGCCCCTGCCAGCTCCCCCCTGCTCACCCGGCTCACGGTCTCTGACAGGTCGGGAGGCAGATGTAGCCTCTGGAGTGAGGGGGAGAGGATGGAGAGGGGTGAGACATGGGATGGGTGGGGTGGGGAGAGGGGGGGGGGGGGTTGGGTAGAGGTAGGTGAAAGAGGGGTAAGGTGGATGAGAACAACACAACAACAGAATGAATATCAAACAAACGAAAAGACATCCGATGGTACGGCCGCGACGATGACGGACGTATCAGGACAGACGGCCGTCCCCGGGTTTTGTTCCCTCACAGTGAGCCATGTTGAGAAGCAAATTGGATTAGATGCTTCAGTTCTCTCCCCACACTGGCAGCGCGGAGGGAACCTGCCAACATGCCACTAAATGGGGAAAGCCCATTGGGAACGGGACGGTGTTGTTTTGGGTTGGTTTTGTGGAGGTGTCTATTGGGCGTGTGAACATCTATTTATGGCGGAAACTGTGTGGCAATAAGGAGGGGGTGGCCAATGATGTGTGCTGTATCAGATCAGCATTCCTGTACTCATACAAATTGGGTCAATGTAAGGAGGCATGGAGGGTGCAAAGACTTAATGTGTGCAATCTACATGTGTGTCTGTTTAACACCGACACACATGCACATAAATCTGTTGTGGGAGTTGCATTACACACAAGGGTTTGTAACGCAGATCGCTGTGGCTAGGCTAATGCAGAGCGGGGAGCATTCGGGACAAAGCAACAAAGTTCCTGGAGCAAAGCTTATCTTGGGAGCGGCCCTGTGCCAACTCGCAGCACAAAGACGCGAGGAGGTTAATGAGGGCCACTCACGTAAAGCCCCCCCAACGCTAACACGCTAAACTCTGCAGAGCTTAAGAGGGCCGACGCCGCTCTCGAGGAGCTGCCAATGGCACTCCACAAACAAAGTCCTGGAGAGCGACGGTTAAAGTGCGAGAAGTGAAGTATCTCCAGAGTCGAGTGTGCGAGACGGACAATGGCCGCCGCTTTTTTCTCCCAGCGGCAGAGGCCGGGGCTCGACGGACGGAGGGAAAAATACCAGAGCAACATGAGCGTCTCTGCGAGTGCTCTGGAAGTAAAACCCTGTAATTTTCCCCCTGAAAGAATCTGCTGTGACATCCGAGACCTGATGGTCCAAAAAGCTCCATTCCATTCCCCCCCGCGCCGACCCCCTGCCTCCCTCAGTCGTCCTCATCCCGGCTAACCCCCCCCCCCCCCCAGCCGCTGTGCTTCAGGCCTTCCCACTCCCTGAAGATACTTATCTGCTTCCTCATGACTAAGTGTCGGGCTCCCAGGGTTTAACAGCTTCGTTATCAGCAAACAATACATGTGTAATGTATTATCTGTGTATGTAGATATACACGTATGTGCCACAACGGACAGCTGTGTTCAAATATCGCAAAGACAGATACACGTGTGTAGGTGAGACGAGTGTGTGTGTGTGGCTGTGAAGAACATGTCTGTCGGGGGGGGGGGAGGTTTGTTGTTCGACTGGGCCCCACGGCCAGAGGGGCCGAGGTCGCGCTGGTGATGGGGTGAAGGGTGACAAAGCTCCCAAATGAGCACTGAGCTCTTGAAACCAGTCCTTGGGGCCGGCCCGTGGTCCGGCATTGCCTGAGCCACCACAACAGATAACGAAGTAGAACATCCTCCCTGACTTAAGGACCGGGGCGCCTGCCAGATACAGGGGGCGTTTGAAGTGGGGAGAATTTGTGTCGCCAACAAGTCTCAAAAGGTATGAAAAGCTGCATAACCGCAATAGATCTAGCTCATTGTATATTTGTCTTCAGTCCTATTTGAAGTGGGATATGTCTAACTCTCCAGTGAGGTTTTAATTATCATAGTACTATCTGTACTCTTTGATCCAAGTTATGTTTTCCTTTACTACTACTAGAACTATTACTGGCATACATCTTCTCTCTTTAACTAACATTTAAACCATTTGTAGTATTATTTCAATGGGGATATACCTCCGGATTAACTACACTGAGTACCATTTCGCCCTGGCAACGTCTCTTAAGTTAGTCCCGTCAGATATGGAAACGTATGTTCAACCGTGGTGCACTGTTGCGGTCGGAGGCGTGTCATATACCCCCAGCCGTCCGCTCCTGCCTGTCCACCACATTTCCCTTTGTGAGATTGTGTGTGTGCGTGCGTGAGCGTGCGGGTCAGGAGTGCGCTTGTCAGGCGAGCAGAGGAAACAAGAGCAAAGGGCTGTCATGCTGCCCCACAGATTATCTGGGGGGCAGGTGAAGCCCTTAGACGTCGTTACGGCCCTATAATTTAATGTGGGATGGTAAGGTGAGGTGACAAAAGCCATGGGGTTGAGTGGGCTGGGCTGGGGGGGGGGCGGTGGCAGGGCTGATCACCTCAACACAAGAGCACAGACCACCGATACATAATACGCGGTTGTCTGGATAGGCGTCATGGCCGCAAGGAGACAGCACGATTTTAATAAGCGAGACGCCATCAAACGCTTTGACGGCCGTGGTTTTCCTGTTTTCTATCCATTTTCTTTTTAAGTTCCTGCTCTTTAAATAACTTCCCCTCTTTAACACACATGAACAAACAGCGACGCAAAAAAAATTGTCTAATATCCAAGAAAAACTCCACAAGGGAAGTGGCCTTGAGGAGAAACCCTGCAGAAGCTCCGCCGTCTCTGCCAAGCCTCACCTGGGTAACCTTTCGTGTCTCGGGCTCACTCGAGTGTGATTGAGAAAGAAAAACAATGCATTGATCAAGCCCGGACTCCGTTCTGCTAAGTGCAGTGCAGCGGAAACGTGGCAGCGGCGAGAGAGAGAGAGAGAGAGAGAGAGAGAGAGAAGAGAGAGAGAGAAGGGGAGGGAGGAAAAATCCAAATCACATATACATCGTCCTCAGTGGGTGAGTAAAAAAAAAAAAAAAAGAGAGAGAGAGACATCACACCGTTGTCTAGCTGTCACGCACCCACAGACCTGGCTCGCCCGTGTGTTTGGCTGTGCGCTCGGGGGAGCCCACTGAGCATGTGCGGAGCGAAGGTCAAACCAATCCAGAAGTGCGGCTACGATAACCTTTTGAGTTCTGGGGCAGACCAGAACAATCGATAGCTACATCAAAGTTAGGGAGGGGGGCAGACAAATACTGATCGATCATTTTGACATGCAGAGGGAAAAGCAGGGCCCACTAACTAACATTGACAACAGCCATCCATGGACGGTCATGAAATAGTTGATTTTGCAGCCTTTCAGAAATGTCATCTAACTCCAATAAATAATGAATGGGACTAAAACATGAATTCAAATAAAACCAAATAGAACAAGCTTTACAATTTATACAAATGCAAAACAATCTAATGTTTAAAACCATGCGTACGTGCATACCCAACTATGTCGCACACATTATCCTCATTTTTGCTATAGTAGACCATTTCACCTTCCTTAGTCAGTAAACTGAGGGGCCAATACTGCAGACCTAGGGCTCATACAGAGCACGGACATATATTGACACTGTAGTTCAGAGTCTGGGGCACACACAGGACTGCTGAGTCCCCCCCCCCCCACCCACGACCTGAACGCCCCGTGATGTAAACAAGGACATCCGGTAAACCCTGGGAGGCATGGTGGGGTGTATTATGAGTGTGTAAAGTCTTTTCCTCTGCTGCCTGGCAACCTTGAGGGGTTGGGTGGAGGGTTAGGGGGGGGGGGGCGGAGAGGGGGCAGGGGCGCAGAGACAGAGGGACTAAATAGAGGATGGGATCGGCGCCAGGGACAGAGGGGTATATAGGATGGGATGGGGGCAGGGAAGAGAGATTGGTGGTAAAAGGCTGTGGGCTCTGGCACATGGGGGGTGGGGGGGGGGGGGGGGGGGGGGGGTTGGGTTGTGTGAATACGTTTTGGCCGCTAGTACTAGTGTGTGTGAGAGGTATGTTCGAATACTTACGGAAAAGATACATGTGGGTACATGAGAGATAAAGTGTGTGCTTGGCTGTGTTGGACGTGTCCGTCAAGCCAAAGGTTTGCCTTGAGCAGGGCTTCACGCCCAGGGGGCCTGAGGTCATGCTGATGAGAGGGTGAAGGCTGAAAGCCCCCAAATGAGCACTGACCACTTGAAACCAGTCCTTGGGGCCGGCCCATGGACCGGCTTTGCCTGAGAGGGCTGCAAACATCGCCCCCGCCCCCCCCCCCCTCTCCCAAACACTCCATCCTACTATAGATAAGTAAGTAGTAAAACATCCTACCTGACTTAATGAACAGGGAGCCCGGGAGATACAGAGATGTTTGATGTGGGGGGGAAATTGTGTCACTAACAAGTCTGTAAAGGTACGGCAGGGGATGGGTGTTACCGCGTCTCGTCTCATGTGGGGCCAATGGGGAAGGCCTGCAAAAAGAAGGCGTGGGCGGGCAAACGGATTGGAGCCATTTATTGTCCCCGCCCCTGTTAAAACTTTATGTAAGAACTTAATTTTCATGATCCAAATAGCCCAGCTAGAGCTTAGGGCCAAGCCTGCTTACACAAAGCAGGCCCATCAAAGGAATTCCACTGGTGGTAACGGCTTGCTAATGACTGGAAGTATTAAGTGCTAATTTAACGAGTCATTTCTTCCATAGAGTTTTAGCCACACTTTCAAAAGGCCCGTGTCACTGTACGGCTTACAACTGGGAGAAACCCAACACCCCGGGTCGGGAACACATGACGTTTGGATTGGCCGTTTCAATCAGATTACCTCATGTCAGAACGCACTCTGGGAAGTGACACAGTGTTTACCATAAACACCTACTTAACGCCATCATTGTTAATTTATTCCAGCCCATAAGAACCATTAAGTCGCTGAAACGCGAGAACACAGAAAACAGAAGAGCCGCGGAATCTAGCGTGGCCGTTATCCTCGAGCGCAGGAGTCACACAGCATTCTACATGCTGTACAGTAAACACACATGCATGGGTGGGCCTTCTAAACATTTATTACACTACCATTAGGATTAATCACAGTACGGCTGGGATAGCTAAGCAAGGCATCCGCGATCCACTGACGGAAGTTACCACTTTCCATCTCCCAGAGTTGACGGGGGCTACGGTGCAGCCAGTGTGAAGTAATCGGGGTCCAGGATAGGTCTTTTATCCATTTCCATTTCCACCGAAGGTCCACGGGGTCAATATTGCAATTTTTTCATTTTTTTTTAATGGATATAAATCTGCCAGACTCGGTGCACTATGCAGAGGCCAACAGTGAGACAAATCTCCTCCACAACACCGTAATCCCTCACACGTATAAAGTTTCCACACATTGTTTTGGAAATCATATTCTTGCCCCCGATTGTAACCAGTATTTACCAACCAACATAATGTGATGTTCTTTTCTATTCCAGAACAAACACATATCACACTGGGCTTGCAGGCAATCTCAGAAAACACTTCCGTCCAAGCAAGTGAGAGACCATGGCAGCAACGGCCGAGCATAAATCCCATCACTTTGGTAATTCTAGCCCACCTGCGCCTAACAAAGGTGACGAGAAGCCCGGCCTTCCTCTTCTTTTGTGATCACAAAGGGAGTGCAACATGATCCCGGGCTTTGCCCCGAGACTAACCTGCTGACTAGGGGAGCTTTGGTCCTGCTGGTCCTGGGAATTCGTCATTATCTAATGATAATGACCTATTCTTATGTTCTCTCTCTCGTCTGTTCTCTCTATCTTCTCTCTCTCTCTTCTTCTCTCGTCTTCTCTTCTTTCTTTTATTATAACGGACATCTACGTTTTTCTTTGTGTTTGTTCGTTAAAAAATCACCACAGCAATTCTATCTTCTTCGTTTCCCCATGAACCTTGTGCTGTGTGCGGTCTGGCTCGGTTTGCTCTGGTTGTGTTGAGTTGATCCAGGAACTGAAGTCGGTTCTATTGGGTCGTACAGAGGAAGTCAAGTCTAGATGGAAGTGCATATTTTATAAAAAAAAATCGCTTTGTTGAAAAAATCCAAACACTATGTACAGAGAAGACCCACCTCCCTCATGCATATTCTATTGTGCATTATTGACAATCAATTGAATGTCTTCATTCAAGTATACCGTATAAGGAATTGCTCCTTAACCTATTGCATGCCATGGTCTATTCCTGTGTATATATGTGACAAAGAAAGAGATGGGGGAATGAGAGAGAGAACAAAAAACACCAAACAAAGAAAAATAAGGTAAAAGTTAAGGAGGAGAATCTGGAGCTGGTCTCGTGTTTCCCTGCGGGCTAATTGAGTGATGGTCACCTGCCTGCCTCATCACCTGCTGTCCGACCCGGGATAATCCTGGAGGCTGGGGCACCAACCAGTCGGTTGGGGTTGGGGTGGGGCAGCAGACGCATACAAACACGGGCTCCACGGCTCAGCCCGCCGCACCGCTAATGGCGTCTGACAGCGCGCCGGAAGACGGGCGGGTAAAGATGAGTAAGCACTCTGAGCGTGATTAGTTTCCCACCGAAGTTACCAGAACGGTAACGCAGGGGGGGGGGGGGAACTCATAACTCTACTGCATATCCAAAATCAAACAGGGGGCTGTGAGCAAGTCCGAACAGGGACTTGATAAAGCACGCAATATTCCAGTCGGTATTTAATACGGACTGGAATGTCTGTTTTCCTTCTGCTCCTCTTAAGACGGATCGCTACTCACTTACCCTTTACGCTCCATGGGATCACGTCAAATAGCGATGGATAGCATCTGCCACGTTACTGGCTATGACAAGCAGAGGATTCAGTCAGCCCCCTTTCTGTGTTTTACGCAGATGGACAGACAAAAAAAAAGGGCTGAAGTGTTACAGTACTGTAAACACAACAACCACAACAACAACTTGCTTGTTATCATGTTCCCCGTCGACTTGGTCTGAAGCCCTCCTCTGGGGGCCTCTCGTGTCCAGAGCCCTGACGAGGAGGACCGCATGGGGGCCCTTTGTTTGCCTTTCTGTTCCGTTTTGTTTTTCGCCTTCTTGGAGAGAGCCATGCGGGCTGCTTTTGGACTGTGGGCCTTGCAGGGGTGAGAGGGTGAAGGGGTTGGGGGGGGGAGGAGGGCACTCTGCTGACCCCGGTGGGGGGGGGGGGGGGGGGTCGGCAGGGTGAGTTGGTGTTACAGACCCTGGGCACACAGCCGGGGAGCGGTGGTCCCCCCCCAGAGCGACATGGCGGCCCAGGGAGAGAGGGAGAGAGGGGTAGAGGGCAAAGAGTACAAACATGTGTAAGTGCTGCCTTCACTACCAATAGTCCTGTAGCAAAGAGCGGAGCAGCATGGGTTATGACAGCATATCTGGGGGACCTCTGGTGCCCTCCATCCCTCTCTTGACACGCACACACACACACACACACATTTTACCCCTCAAACGATGACTGTGATAGGGTAGTTGCCGGGTTAAAACAGCCCTGACACCCTGTTGTAAGAGCATATCAGCAAGTCCAATCCAGGCGCCTACTACCCAAAAGCAAGCGCTGTGTTTGATGCATGTGCATAAACAGCTTTTGTATCATCTTAAAACGGACCAACCAGCTCGATTTGCATACGGCCATGTCCTACTGCACGCTCAACAATGGATCATTGCAGATTTTGTTCTGGGTCATAAAAACAGTGACTTGTAAATATTTACGTTGTGGATAAAATATATACACAGCATAACGTGATGGAAGGGGGACGGCGTGAGTTAGAAACTGTGGTGGAATTCCTTTGACAATACAAGGCAGTGAGTTCCACCGCCACACCCAGCATCCCCCTGCATGAATAAAAGGCCAAGGCATTAGCAAGATATTTTAACATGCATTATTCATGCTTTTCTCCGTTGCACTTACGGTGGAAAATGGAATGCGCGCACCCACATTCACATTCACAGACAGAATACACATAAACACTTTGCCTATGCGTGTGTCATAAAGCCGCGTTTGCAACACCCCACAAAACGCACACAAAAGCCAACCGTGCCACAGAACTTGGCCTTCCCCCGAAGAAACCCCCCTGTTCTCCTGCAGAAACCCAGCGTTGGACTCGCCTCTCTCTCCGATCCCATTCGGGTGGGTTTCACCGTGTTTCACAGCCGTAACATTTCGGCAAAGGGAAAGGTCGTCTGGAGGTTACTGTGTCAGCCAGGGTAAGAGGGGTGACCCCATGAGAAGGGGCGGGCCAGCAGTTCGTCTTTCACTCATAGCAGTGGTAGGTTATTGTGCAACAGGCTAGCCGGGGAGACGGAAAACCTGTTTTTCCTCAAAGAAACGGGCTGAAAGTGAAAGAGAACAAGTGACTTTACTACTACTACCCCTTTTGAAGGATTACCATTATCATACCGTAAGAGCTGGTGTCGTGGCTGGCATCGCTAAAGTTGAACAACTCTGAACGATTTAACGGTGGTATTACATTCGAAAAATAATCTTTGCAAATCGAGGGAAGCCAAAGTAGAAGCTGTTACAAAGTAAGAGCACATGGGTGAAGGTGTGCAAGTGCATCACCGGCCAGGTCGATGTGTACTGTCAGTACAAAGTCATGTAAGGGATGTAAAAGCAGGCAGCGTGGAGCAAACAGCCAGAATGCCTGCCTCAAGTGGCAGCCATTTTTTTTTCCTGTCCTACTGCTAGAATTAAAGTTATATGCACTTAAGTGATTCTTGCCCCTTTTTGGGGTTCATCTAAATCGTTGAATGCACCCCTGCAAGTCGCTTTGGACAAAAGCTTGTGCCTAATAAAGGTAATGTAACGAAGAATAGATCAATTTTAAAGGAGATGAAGGCAAGTGAGTTTTGGGCCATTCGCAATAAAAATGAGGTGGCCGTTGTTAATAAAGTAATAACTTTGTTTTTTTGGTGTGTTTATTGTTTTGGAGAGCAGTTTCTGGTTTGGACTGGTGTATAATTGAGCTACTTTCTTGTTCTATACTACAACGTTATCACGTATTGGATCATTTTATAGACCAGGAAGTGCTTGGCTGAGGAAAACAATTAGCTACGTCACAACTGGCTCAAATCAAGTCCGGAAAATGATCTTGGTTGCGACTATACGGAGGGACTGCGGATAGACCAGGTAGGTTTCAGATTTCAAGGTTCCACCGGGTGTGATATTCTTCAATTAACTCCTTATGCATGCAAGGGCAAGGAAAAGTATTTATAGAACAGGTATGGTGTATATAAGGTGTATGTATAGTTACTTTAACCAGTATATGCAAAATTATGTTGAATACCTCTAGGTGGATATGATTAATAATTGATGGATTGGGTATGTTTAACTTTTCTTAAGAGTTTAGGGATTTTTCAAGCTATAGTTTGAATATATATATAAATTGGTGTGGATATATATATAAATCCATCATAAAATCACTGGTATCCAAATGAATGATTCTTAGCTGTATCTTAGTTGTTAAGTTGAAGGTTGATTGTGTGTGCGAGTGCGTCTGCATCCATGTCAGTTTGACTGCCCAGATGTAGAAAGTGGGAAGAGGGAGGCATGGGGGTGGTTGAGGGACGGGGGTATAATCCATCACCAGTTGATAGTCCTCACAAAAAAACACAACTCTTTTTTGCTGAGAGGACAGCCCTTGTGCAGACAAAGACCACCATACTGGGGACTTCATAGGCCCCAGCTGAAAAGGTGTTGCCCAGAGTAACCCCATTCACACTAACAGGCATGCCGGCTCAAGCTAGTCATTACTGCTGACTTGGACCAGCTGGGCCACACATAGACCAACCTAGACCTTCTAAGACCATTCACTTTACATCAGCCCACGGGCAAATAGCTCCGTCACAAGAGAGCATCTACCATAATCAACGTTCTGTTGGACTGCATGCGCCTAAATGTGCACATCTTTAAAAGGACCAGTCTCTGAGCTTGTTTTCTCCGTTTCAACCCGAGGTGAAATGAGTGCAGGAGAGAATAAACAAAAGACAGCTCATTCCAATTGAAAGACTCTGCATCAACCCCCTCTAGTCATCATAACACCTTTCATTCACTGTTTTATTGTGCATCCACTTGGCATAATAGGTAATCCAAGAAATGATGAGCAGCAAAAATAAACTTTTTAATTGCAAAACAAAACATCCCATTTGGGACTGGCAACATGGCAACCTCTGGTTTCAAGGTGCTGAGAACAGTTTCTCACTTACGCCTCCGTTCTCTGTGGCCAGATGTATTATGGCAAAATATGCAACATAGGACAAAGACGATTCACAGCTTTCCAATGTTTGTAGCAATATTAAAGAGCAGAGAAGTTAACCACATTATACAAGTTATTAATTATACAATTCTGAAATACAATCTGTCCAGCTTTTTCACCCAATAGTTTTTGTCATAATCAAGTGGCAGCCCATATCTTTATAATAAAGTAAGCCAGCTGGAAGCTTTCAGTGGGAACACTGGTTGGACTGTGTTGGAAGTCGGAATGCTAGGGGCTGACATTCTGTGCTCCACTAACCTACTAAACTCTCAGAAGGGTGGAATATAAGCACCTAGTCATCTGCACCAGCTCCACTCTGGATTAAACTCAAAGATACACAGCTTGCTACTATATTAAAAAGGGACTTACTATAAACAAGGGAACAAATATGGTGTTGAAAATCGTGATAAATGCAGGTATTTACTACAGGATAAAGTCTACCTTCTCCCCATCCCTAGTCACCCCCATACCAAAATACACATACACACTCACCACAGAGACGTACACACAAACACACACCTTATCCTGCACCCCGCCCCCACCCTGCTGCCCCACTTCCCTGTGGGCAGGTGGGGTGTGTAAATTTAGCTCCAGCTTGGTGAGGTGCATCCTGGGTAGGCAGTGGGCAAAACCACCTTTAGGGTATCCGAGATGTCACAGAGAATGAGACATCACCTTAACTGCCCTGTCAAAAGATTCACCACCTTCCATACACCACAACCCCCCCCCCCCCCCCTTCCAACCCCCCCCCCCCCACCCCTCAATAACCCCTAGCTCTTGGAAGCACCAGGAACCGTGGACTTTGGTGTTTTCTTTATTTAGCCTGAAACACGTCAGCCACGGTCTCACCTACAGCACTGTGTGAGTGCTAATTGTAAGGCATTACTATTGCCATTAAAAAACTGATCTGGGGGCCTGAGGTGAAGGCAGTGAAAAAAAAGAGAGAGAGAGAGAGAGGCTGTTTGAAATATGTTCCATGGGCTGCATGTTGTTTGTCCTCTGCAAAGACGCCTACTGTATGATTGGAACTGCATCAATGCTTTGTTTTGTTTTTTATGTAACTGACTAAATGAAAAATTAATTAATATTTATACTAATAAAAGGCAATTAAAAACCTAATTGCTGTGAATTCACATATACCAAAAATAATTATTGGAGAGGCTGGTTTAAACTCTTTGGATAAAGATGCATCTTTTACACAATAGTTATCGATCAATCATTTTGTAAGAATATCGTTGTTTGTGAATATGAATTGTTCTGAAAGCAATCAACCCATTTTCTAATTAGTCACAAAAAATGCCACTAAAATACTGACCCTTCATAGAGGGTCAGTTGTTTATGCCACAAAAAGTTATTTGGCATAGTTTATATGCGGTAGAGTAGTAAGAGATATTTTACCAGACAGTGGATGAAAAAATACCAAAGACAATATAGACTAATGAGTCCGTATTGTTAAGTTGGAAACTATATAGTTGTTGAGTTACCATTGGTTAAAAATATGATTTTCTCAGACCATAGTGATCCAGATAGAAACCTAAAAAGGACGGCTGTAGTTGAAATGTTGCAAATAGGAATATAAACTTAAAGCACTACCAGTTAGCCGATGGAAGCTCTTCATCATAACCTTTCTGACAACTTTTTTATCCTTTCAAGACTCAAGTGAAGAGTCCGATAAATGAATGCTTAAAATCCTCACTAACACTCAGCCTGCCTTCACATTGTCAAGAGGAACACACAACGGAACACAAAGAAACAAGTGACCAACGCAGATGTGAATGCACAAAACCAAAAAGAAGAACAAAATTGCGAAGAGACGTTGCCTAAATGCGACTCTCCGCTTCTTCTCCCTCTTTCCCCCCCTCCCTCTCCCTCTCTCTCTCTCTCTCTCTCTCTCTCTCTCTCTCTCTCTCTTCTCTCTCTCTCTCTCTCTCTCTCTCTCTCTCTCTCTCTCTCTCTCTCTCTCTCTCTCTCTCCTCTCTCTCTCTCTCTCTCTCCTCTCTCTCTCTCCCTCCCTCTCTCTCTCTGATGCTAGCGTCGGGCATTTTGCTGGGAATCGGGCAGCCTGCCAGATTGGGGCCAAGTCAGAGTTGTCAGGGGATTACAGTGCTGCCTTGCTCACCACAGGGGGTACGGAGGGGGCCTCAATTACCCCGGAGCGGCTTGTTTGATTTGGCCCAGCACTTTTCAGGACCGACCAAAAGCAGAATAATACACCATTAGCAACTCAAAGTCCTGCCCTAAAATGAGTCCACTTATGCATCACATACAGTAATTGTGTGTCTATCAAAGACTGGCAGGTCTACACCAATTACGCTGATAACAACAAAACAATCAATGCATAATATTATCGGGCCGAACACCTGTGGGCTCGGGCCAGACGGCTGCCGTTCCTTGTTTCAAAACTCGGCTCGCACAGAAAAAAAAAGATAGAGCGTGAAGTGAAACGTAGGAGTTAACGGCTAAATAGATGAGTCTGGTTCAATCCATAAATGACAAGAAACGTATCAAATGCAGACAGCAAAAAGGGGCGGCAGAAGGTATTTGTTTGCACTACGTTTCATGGGCTGTATGATACCGGCTGAAAAGAAGGAGAGAAAGAGAGAGCGAGGTAGAGAGGGAAACATAGAGAGGAAAAGAAGAAAAAAACCACGCCTGCTGGAGATAGCGTTGCTGTGCAATTGGATTTCACAGGATATGAGGCAGCAAATGGCATGTAAAGGCTGTGGCGTCAGGCAGGGGTTGTTGTTTTACGGGCCAACTAGATAAGGGAGGTGTAAGTGAAATCATTGGGTAACTGCGGGGCATCAGGGCCAGTCTGAGGTGGTTGGGATGGGGGGGGGGGGGGGGTGAGTGGGGGTGGGCTGAGACAAGCCCCCTTGAGCTCCATTGAACACCCACTTAGCCTGATATACATGTACTTTGAAACACGCAAAGAAAACCGCCATGAAAGGACCTAAGGCACCAATACAGGGAAAGATAAAATGCTGGGGTTGCACTCACACATACATACACACATGGATACACACACACATCACAGAAACACACACACACACACACACATCACAGAAACACACACACACACACACACACACACACACACACACACACACACACACACACACACACACACACACACACACACACACACACACACACACACACACACACACACAAACCACTTCAGACTGCAGACGCCTTTATTGAGGTATCAGCCTCAGCGATTGTGTTTGTCCACCTGGGTATGAAACAGCCTCTCCAGCCAGCGCAGGGAGAAGACAGCCGCGTGGCCCGGCCCAGCCCACCAGCCCGGCCCACCAGCCCAGGCCCCTAGCTACTACACCACTAAGTCTCTTCCCCCCCCCCCCCCCCTCAGAGAGAGAGAAGAGAGAGAGAGAGAGAGAGAGAGAGAGAGAGAGAGAGAGAGAGAGAGAGAGAGAGAGAGAGAGAGAGAGAGAGAGAGAGAGAGAGAGAGAGAGAGAGAGAATGAACAGCGGCCAAGTGTGGATGCACCTCATTACCTCACTCGTCCACACACCAATTACCCCTAAATAAATACACCCATCCCACAGGCAGCAACAATGACATCCGCGGCTGAAAGGGAAGAAAGGGGAGCCGTTCAGAAAGGCTCTGTGCGACACACAGAAGAAGTCCTGGTTGGACGGCGATGAAAAAGAGTGCCGGGGGAACAGAAGACCATGCCGGGGGGCTGAGGGTCTTTCAACAAAAAAAAAAAAAATACAAAAAAACTACAAAAAGAAAGCCCTAAAACTAAAGAGGAGACGGTGGGGAGAGAAAGGACATAACAAACATCCAGCAGGGACGAGTGAAGTGATTCAGATTAATTTCCCTTCTTCCACCCAGCCCTTCCCAAACGTGATGTTTAGTGTTGGGTTGAGGGGGGTGGGGGGGAGGCAAAGTTAAATTGTTATAATGCTAGTGCGGGCCATGGAGGTGGGGGGGGGGCAAAGTTAAATTGTTATAATGCAGGCGGCCATGAGATAGCCGTGCGGACTCAAATGATGATCGTTGTACAGAAGATGCGCATTTGCATTTAAAGCACTTGGTGTGACGCGAACCGCATTGTGTCCACGGGCCAAAAAAAGGCGCTCTGAAACAGAAACTAAACACGTACACACGTGAAAAGCTTGAATCTTAGAAAGCCGGGGTCATAAAACACATTGGTTATACCCCTCAACCTAACAGTAAATGAGTCTTTATGAATAGCGATGGACCTGAAAAGAAGTGGGAGAGAAGAGGCTGGGTGGAAGGACAAAAAAGACAGATGTGTGTCAGGGAGGGAGGGAGGGAGGGAAGGAGGGAGAGGAGGAAGCCAAGGAAAGCAACGTCGCCCCCCCACATACACACACACGCACCCACACACAAACCTACATATCCCTCCATGTGGTACCCTTCTGCCTGAGTGAGTCTGTCGTACCTGGGGGACAAACACACACACTCTCTCTCTCTCTCTCTCTCTCTCTCTCTCTCTCTCTCTCTCTCTCTCTCTCTCTCTCTCTCTCTCTCTCTCTCTCTCTCTCTCTCTCTCTCTCTCTCTCTCTCTCTCTCTCTCTCTCTCTCTCTCTCTCTCTCGATCTCTCTCTCCCTCCCTCCCTCTCTCCCTCCCTCCCTCCCGTGGCTGTAGTCTACGGTGGAAATGAAAAGGGACAGCAGTTTCTGTGGTGGTCCAGATCCGTGAGGTCCCTCTGAGACCGTGTTGAAGGAAAAGAGGTGCGGTGGAGCAACGACGTAAGGAAAGGATGTAAAACCCATTATTTTTTTAACTGCTGTTTTTCAACCATACATTTATAGCAGACCAACTCCATCATGATCATCGTCATCATCGTCACTATCATCATCATATCAAGAGCCTGAACACCAGTGAGGGTAAAGAGAAACTGGAGGAAGACAATTGCCCCGGCAACCTCTCCCACAGTTGCGTGTCCCTGGAGCAAAAATAATCAACCAGGATATTAAAACGCAAATTCTATAATCGTGGCACGACTTGCAGCCCTCCCCGTGAGACCCAAGGGCAAGGCGGTAGGGTGACTCACTTCCTCCCCAAACCCCATGCACGCACCTGCACAGACAGGGCGGAACGCCGAAGACACCCAACCCCTCCGGATCCATCCGAGGTTCCTTCCATCGGCCGCAGAAGGTGAGCAACGCTCACGGAAAAAAAGGAACCAAACCAGAAAACACAGGCCCCGCCCACATCGCCTTAGCCCCGGCGGGCTCACCTGACCCGGGAGCGGATTCCTCTGGAACAGAAACAGAAGCGTCTGGGAACGTGTCGGTCTTCCAGGCTGTCGCTTTCGGATGTCAAATTGGAGGTGACGGATGAAATGGCAGTGAAGGGCGTGTGTGTGTGTGTGTGTGTGTGTGTGTGTGACTGTGAGAGGGTGTGCGTGTGTGTGTGTGTTCATTAGCATGATGTCCTAAAGGAGTGCTAATTGAAATAAGGCCACAAAGCAGGCGGGGCTGCCTCAACAGGTGTCTGGAGGTTGCTGTTGACAAGAGATTCTCTTCTCAGCCCGGATTCCTGATGATCAGGGAAAAACCTGAGCGGGCGGACCAGAGAATCGAGAGATGGGACGACCGGTTTCCTCTCACGGTTGGATCTGAGCTACATATAGGGGCATGCAGATCTACGGGGGTTGGAGGGAGTCTGTGGCTGGGTCCGTGACATGAGACCCCCTGCCACTCTCTCCCTAGACACGCATATACTAATATACTAATGTACAGCCATATAGAAATACATATATACACGTTATTTACCTCGTTCCTGTTCGCTGCTGTTCTTGATGTACGTTACCTGAAATGTGCGATGCAGACCTTGATATAATCTTATGCATGGCCAGCTGTATGTGCAACACTGATTTGAAAGAGACATGAAAACACATGCAACCTCAAAAGAAGTTCTAAAGTATGAACAACTAAAGCATCTAGACATTATTACGCAATAGGGGGGGGGTCATCCGACATGTTTATTCTTCATTGACTAGAGATCCTTTCTCATGACTGAATAGATGGGTATTGGCATCACGTGAAAAGGTCATTGTCGTTGTTCTTGTGTACAAATTAAAAGTTAGTGAGTCACGGCCTTCTGCAGGTGTGAATGCCTCAGTCAAACATGCCAGCGATGTGTCACATCACCTCGAACGACTGCATAGAGCAGCCTGCGTGACCTGCAGGCTATCACATAGTGTGTGAGCTGGGGAGGAATGTACACAAGATATGCAGGATCCAAACAACACACACATACACACACACGCGCTCTTAGTAACTGGCAATCCTTGAAGAGATGCCAGTCATGGGATCAGTCTCCACCCTGCACATTGGTTTGCGTGACCAAGAGCATAGAAAACAAACAGACAACGGCACCTTGCTGGTTTTGCCTCCATAAAAGGTGGAAGCCACCCGATGGTTTGAATTATGGCCAAGATAGGCAGGGCAATACTACAACATTGAGAAGAAGAGTCAAAAACTTAGAAAATAGACAATTAATTTGAAGAGAAAAATGCACAATACATTACTGTCATCTAATTATAGCTCCCTGGTATTTAAATATGTACTAAATTGCCTCAAGATTCACAAAGAAGGCAACAATCTCATCACCTTAAATATACTCCTCTTATGGACTGAACCAATAGTCGTCTGAAGGAGATTTCGTAATAGATTCGGATGATATGGTTAAATCTTTTCTTAATACTATTTATTTTTTTCAAAACAAACTTTATTATTATTTCAGTGACAGCAGTCTAACATAGCATCTATAACTATATGCCTCTGCTTGTGACAATAAATTTAAAAACACAAAGCATTTTGTGCTATGCAGTGTGTTATCCATTTTAGACAGATAAATCTTCCCTAAAAGGTTGCTCGTCTCTGAGCATCTATGACGATGCTATTTAACAACGACAATTATATTGAATATTCACTATTGGTCCAATATAATTCCTACCTGCACTTTCACAGTGGAGTGTAGTGGCCAACATTGTGAACCTGATCACATACGACCACGGAAACTGCGACATCCACCAGGAAAGCTAATTATTCGCCACGCAGTCAGTCAGATGCTAGTGTTATGACTCTTGGCCTCACATGCTGGAGGAGATCTTAAATCTTTGGAAAAAGTAATAAATAAATAAAAGTGACATGACAAAAAAACTAAAACAGACATCATGATCCAAACATATCAGACTGCTAAAAGGAGAGGAATACACAACGCCCGCTTAATGCAACTTGACTGTGTGTTTAAATGCCTCTTTCTGTACTCTTCATCTCTCATTGCACTCTGTGTTAAGAAGAGGAACCTCCTGGCCCTGACAAGTCTGCCTCCCGGCCGCACGCGCACACCCCCCCCCCCCCCCCCCCCCCCACACACACACACACTCGCACACACACACACACACACACACAGACAAGCACACACATACACACACAGACAAGCACACACACACACGCAGACAAGCACACACGCCGACACACACACAAAAGCACACACACACACACACACACACACACAGATTACAGTTTATTTTTTAGTGTGATAAACACATAGGGCTGAATGATCACACACATCCAGATCAAACAAATACAATCAGAAAGGAATACAAAAAAATTAGACATTAATCCAAAATCGTACGAGCATATAAATTGGCAAAAGCATCCCCTTCATCTGCCAAATCCCTAAATTGACACCTTTTTTTGGTGAGAAAGCTCATTCTGGGAAAAACGTCACTGCGACACCACAGCTGGCATTCAAGGGTAAAATTAATTACTTCAGATACATGTGCTTCCCCTCAAAGCGGCAGACTTATTTGCATTGAGGAACATTCAGCAGAAGTAATCAATGCACACACAAAATACGGCCACCAAATGACCCCTCCCCCCCACTCCAACCACCACCCCCCCCTCTTCCGCCCCCCCATCCCGAAGACCCCCCCACCCCCCATCCCGGAAGACCCCCCCCCCCCCCAGCCCGCAGCCCCTCTGCATCCCCAAGGCCCCTGGCGACTCAGCCATGCATGGAGAAACAAACACAGGTAGCTAGAGAAAATCAGGCAGCAACAAAACACAGAAACATGAATGGGCGGCATTACAATGACAGGCTGGACGCGGGACAATGGAGCCCGACCATTAAACAAACGGCAAATCCCAGGATGGACTGCGGGGAGAATGATACAGATTACAGGCACCTCGTCCCTTGGCTGGGGGACCGGGGGGGAGGGGACGGGGAGGTGCGGGAGAGAGAAAAGAAGAAGGACACAATATTGCAATCTGACAGCTGACGTCTTCATATAAATGTATGAATTTACATTCCAATTAAAGGAAATTTACATCTTAATCACAGCGAGCCGAGCCGCGGTCCCTGGGTTAGTGTGTCTGCTACGGTAATGAGATGGGATGCTGCTGTGCTCTCTCATCCAGACAGTGATCTGTCAGCATACGACACTCGCGCGGTATGAGGGGGGGGCCGCAGCCCTGAATCCATCCGGCAACATCCTCTGAAATCTGTCTTAAATACCAACAAGGTGTGGGCCGCCACCCGGGAATAATGTGCCAAATATGGAGTTTGAAAAACATCAAACATATCTTAAATACAGTGCATTGAACCACGAGTGTCTCAGGCTGTCATTCAAGTGACAGGCTTTCAGTACTTAGCAGCGTTCTGTTTCTAATTTCCATGCTAATAATGGGGATATCATCGTTAATGGTTTCTGATTTTGTTTTATGGCATTTCAAATGGATGCCGTGGCTGTCAGCGGCGTGACTCAAACATATCATGTCGTCGGATCGCACGCTGTTCTGCGGCTAATAAAGACAAAGCGGGAGCGGCTGGATTGGTGGATCTATCAGGAACATCCTTTGTTGCTATTTAACATTGATGCCAGTTTTTAAAGAGCGGATCCTATAGGGCCGCACTGCCAGGTGCGGTCCAGAGGCGACCGAACCCAAGTGAGAGGAAAGAGCGAGGGGAAGAAAGGGTTGTGGGGAGTAGAAAAGAAAAAGTAAAACTTTTAAAAACACAAGTTGGTAAAAGTATGTCCACGGGCAATGTCGTGTTGTGGTTTCATTCAATTAGCAGACAGGGGGCTGGGGTGGGTTGCGGTTTGGAACGAGGCTCTGTGTGAAACCACAGAGGGGCGAATGGAGTCCAGAGGTTTACAGGCTCACAAAAGGAGCCCTTTGGGCGGGAGTCATCATGCGCATGTCTCACATGTTTTTGCGCCACGTTACAGAAAAGGGAAGCGTTTGGAGACCTTTTTGAATAGTAGTCAGCGGGGTAATGGGATCATTTTGAACTGGCGACGTTAAGTGACTTACACCACCTCAACTCATTGAATCACTTCATTGTACGAGAAAAAATATTTAAAAAAAAAAACCCTGATTGCTGACAACGCAAGCAGAGGCCGGCCAGATAAGCGCCCCCCATAGCAAAGAAGTTCACATAAATCACTTTAACATGGCCACCCCGCCATCTTCACGCTTGACTTTAATTCAGAGATGTGTGAACAAAAGAGATACAACTAAATGAGCCATGGCTTTCCTTTATCACCTTCCCCGTGGCCAAGCGGCCCTCCCCTGTCACAGACACTCTAATGGCTGGTATCTATTTGAGCAGCCTATTAAGGGATACTGCCTGTAATTAAGGCCAGTAAGATTACACCAGCCCCAGTGCCACCTCTCTTGATATGCGGCACGCCATTAAGGATGGAAAGGGGGCTGGTCGCACACACACACACGCACACGACGCACGCACGCACGCACGCACGCACACACGCACAAACACACACACACCAGCAAGAACAGAGCTGAATAAAGAAGGCTAGGATTTACAGCGTTTGAGTTATGTGCACTAATGTATGTAAAGTATGCACTGCAGTCGCTGCTGTGCATCGTTGTTGGCGGTCTTTGGTCCGAGCACATGAGTTGGGGCTAGTAACTTCCACACACACCTCGGGGTGCTTTTGACTGACTTGTTCTTCCCCTCTTTTGTTTGGTTTTCCATAACATCCACTTCAACACCGGAGGGGCGACTCAGAAGTTCCACCTCCCCTAAAACAGGAAGGGGCCTAAAAAGCACCGTGATAAAGCCCCACGATGAGGCGAAAGGGCGAAAGTGTGAGTGTGAATGTTTAAGATGCAGCAGGAACTTTAAGTGTTGTGACTGTAGCACTCTGAAAATGCTGACTATGGGGAAAGGATATGGGGGGGGGGGGGGGGGGGGGAGTGCAGGGTCTGTATGTCGAGGCCAATGCTGGTAACTGCTTTCTCTAAAATCTAAAATTCACAACCACACATGCATTATGCTTTGCTCCCCAGCCAATCTAAGCACGCAAGCCTACCTCCACAAAACCCTCGACCACTTTCCCCCCCTCCCATCACCACGACTTCTCCCCAGCGACTCACATGTGGACACACAATTCACCAGATACTAGGCAATACAGTCCTACAGGTTAAACTCAAAAGGGACAATATGTCAATATCTACTACGTATGGGAAGGACACGCGGAAATAAAGTAAATATTCTGGTAAATGTTGCGAAACACGTCCATAACGCATATTACCTTTATTTCTCCCTCCGCATGGGTTTGTTTTTGATCAACGCATTAACCCTTAGATGACTGGTGAATCGAGAGTGATTTTGAGCCATTTCAAGTGTGCCTTCAAAGAGAGCTGTTGAACTTTTAAGTCCTATGAGATCTGCATGCGGTGGTATGAGGACATTCACTGGGGTCCACCCCGTGGCTGAGACACAAGGTTACTTAGAACAAGATGAGAGGCTCTGAAGTCAAGTCTTTGATTTGTTCCACAAAGAGCGGAAATCCGCTCATCTAATCGGATAAGGCAAAGTCACAGTCACAAAAAGAGAAATGCCGACATACAAATTTCCTCAAACTTTTTGAGATGACCCAGGTGGTTTAATATATATTTGGACATCTATATATATTTGTGCTACAAAGGAAACGTTGTATGGAAGGGATTTAAGTCAAAATGTAACGCAAACTAGAAATTTGGTGCACAGAGTTAAAAAAATCAAAAATTAAACAAGGTGTATATCAAGCCCTTTGTACAAACTACTTCTGTGACCGCGCTTACAACCTCATCAGAACACTTCTCTCGCTACACATGAAGGCTTTCATATTTCTTGAACTAAGACGCCTTCCAACCAATCCTTTCCAACCACTGCCTTTACCACTTCCGTAGAAAAACAGAGTGTGGTTTCAGGGAAGAGGGAACCAAAATAGAAGAAGAGACAAAGGACTGGGTTGCACCAGCTGTGCATAAGTTCTATACTAATTCTGTGCTTAGAGTCCTTACTAAGTCCTTAGTTACCACTAGTTAGTTCCAAACTAAATGTTGGGTTCACCAACGATACGTGGGTACTGTCCTAACTAGTAACAACTTAGCAACACGTAAGTTTAACAGAAGCAGTTTGTTGTCCATTCAGCGTGACGACGACTAAGTTGTAATGAATCAACAAGCTACGATGTAAACAAAGTAAAGATGTGCTTGGGAATACTGGAGAGGACTAGCATGGAACATTAGGAATTTACTGTATGGTTTGTTGTACCCATGTACTCTAGAATATCTTTGTGTTGTAAAATGCAAAATAAGTTCAACCAGCACCGTCTTATGTGTAGAAGGAGGCTACAGTTGCTGGGTTCTGCGCTTGGCTACCGAATGCCACGGCCATAGCCACCCTCCCCCCTAATTATATAATTTTGCAGATCATATTCTAACTGCCATATTCCACCAACTGCCACCGTTTACACCTGTTTAGGGGTAGGTGTAAACGTTGAATAACTACTACTACTACTACGTAAGGAACTAGTTGGTGTGGTGCAACCCGTTTTCTTTAAGTAATGTGCAAACCTTGACTTTGAAAACATTAAGGATATTTTTAGACTAAGTTTGAACTTAGGAGACCAGACTAGACTACTCAATATTTTCCCAGTAGAGTGCCATGCGCTCACTGGCCCTCTACTGGGACAAGCAGATTGAATTCAATTCATTTGATAAACAAATCAATTTGTAATTTGGCGTTCTCTACGGGAAAAAGGACAAATCAACACATCATGAGAAACCTCAGACTAACATATGGAGGCACCTTGGTGCCCTTCTGGGATTTGGGGGTGGGAGTGGGGGCGGCGGTGGGAGGGTTACACCGAGGGGGTTTAGTGGAGGAGGGGAGGAAAGGGTTGGGGTGGGGGGGGATTGTGGGGGTCCCCAGCGAACGCTCAGAGAACCGTAGGCACGCTAGGGAGAGGTGAGCTGTCACCCCACGTTACGATCACTGCCTGAGCTTATGATGGGGGGATGGGAAGGAGGAGAGGAAGCAGAAAAAAAAAGAAGAAAATAAAAAAAAAAAGGGTTCTTCGCGGACCTCCATCCAGCGTCATCGGCAGAAGCCTCAGTCTGTGGACGCCACCTGGGAAACACTTGCACGCAGAGATAATAGAACTGCTCTGCCTAGCTAGCGGTTTATAGCTAGTTGAATGTGTACAATTAGCTGAGGACACAGTTGTAGGTTTGATTAGACAGAGGCGTGCGTTGACGTACTCTGGTAAAACTGTTTTATTTATCAACTTACTCCAGTTGAATTTGACAAATTCTTCATTCAAGTCCTTTGTGAACCAACATAAAGAACCAGAATGGGTGTTTCTCTGATCCTTTTTGCTAATTGTACATCGAGGGTGTATGAATCAAAAAGACAATGTTAAGATAGTATGGTTTGTATTTAATAGTAATATCAACAATTTTCAATTGGGAACTGATATTATCCGTATTTGTTTATTTTCCGACAGTAGATTTATAAAAAAATATGTATTGTCCTGGCCCGCATGTCAGACTACAAATGTAAAATTTTCAAGGGTGTATAAAAGTGTTTCAAAAATCGGAGACTTCAAATTGTACACACAAATTGTAAACACACTGTCATCTGTTCATTTGATTTACTTCACATAACTTGAGAACGAATATCTTGACAAAGCATTACCATAAATTTCAATTATTAAAAACATGTTGCCGCTAGCCAAGGCAAATATTTGAACCATTGTATATACGCAAGGTTATTTTACCATCTAGTTAACTCTACACGTTGCAAGACTGCTTGTAGGTAAACAAAACGCTTGGCTCAGAGATGACCTTTCGGGTTGCCTTTTGTGTGAGCTTGGCTGTGCAACACCCAGGCACACATTCTGTTCCCCAAAACCCACTCCTAACACCCTTGTCACTCATCATCACCCATCACTGTTGGGGACAAAGGGAAAGTTTGGTTAAGGCATACACTGGAGTGCTCAGCCAACTCATCCCCCTCCACCCCCATCAGCACCATCACCCCTTTGCGAAATGTCCATTAAGATAATACTCCAATCTAATGTAAACCCTATCTCACCCTATACGTTGATTTGGGCCGTAAAGGCCGACCGCAAATAAACAGGGGTCACAAACCGTTTGGGGAGAGAAAATAGAAACACCTTGCCCCTTGTACTTTCCTTTTGAAGTGTAAGCTTGCCCTTCCGTCGGCCCTCTGAATAATCTACTGGGTGTAATTAAAGGCCATTCAGGGCACTATGTGTGTCTCCCTGCCCTCCATCATCGGGCCAAAGCCATTCAATAGCCACCTGTTAACTCTGGAGGATGAGGGGACATGGACACTCGTAAAATTCATGAGAACCCCTCTACATTCAGTGGGTCTCCATGCTTCCTCAATAGACGACACCAGTTTAAATAACTCATCTATTGATTGTGGGGTGTATCCCCCTTTTAAAACACAATTCTTTAAACCATACTCACGGTGGCAAGGGGTTAAGCAGCCACCGAGAGCGGCCCGAGACGCATGTCTTTATAGTCTGCTTGAAGGTGAAGGAGAGGGTTCAAAAAGGCACGGGGGTGTCTCCACAAACGAGGAATAGGGCTTATTAAAGCATTGTTGCACGGAGAACCAGCTGAAAGGGGAAACCATGCAAAACCCTATTGGTGTTGTCTTTTTTTCATCAGGTCCAGACAGGATAAGTCAACCCTTTTACAAATGACAAAAAAACTAAAAGCAACAACCCAATTTCACATTGGTAAACCTAATTTCCAATCTTGTTCTGTTTGGATAAAATGCACCCCCAACACCACCGCTGCAACTGGAACACTAAAATCCAGAGTACACAAACACACACACACACACACACACACACACACACACACACACACACACACACACACACACACACACACACACAACACACAACACACACACACACACACACACACACACACACACACACACACACACACACACACACACACACACACACACACACACACACACACACACACACAACACACAAACCCTGACACACTCTCCCTCCAGTACGGGGAGCGCCCAGAGTGTGGGAAAGTTATTTTTAGGAGCCAAGTAGAGAGCGTTCCTGGGCTCAGCGCTCCTGCTCCGGATCAACATTCCACCTTTGAACCGGTCCCACCGTGGACCTGTTTTGTGCCCGTCATGACAACGACCATTCTCTCTGGAAGGACCAGCGAGCGGAGGAGGGACTTTGTTTTCTGATTCTATCGCCGCCAGTGCTATGGGGGGCTGCAGGGTGTTTGCTTCAGTGGTTGCAAGCGAGGAGGAAGGGACCGGCCCAAAAGGGCTTCGTACCGACACATTGGTAATAAAGTTGGGGGGGATTATGATCCAGTTTGGATTATTGAATTCCGCTCAATTCTTTATTTTTTTGGCTTTGATTGAAGTCTGGTGATGCATTATTCTGATGATCACTACTAATCTTTTTCTAAGTCATCTTTCCCTAATTATTTGCTAAAAAATGCTGCTAATGTTGTCGTCATCACCATTGAATTAAACAGCTACATGCAGTGACTAGCACATTCATTCCCATTTATTTGGTTTGGCATGCTAATTTACAAGTCAGTTCGTGTATCTTGGATAAACAAGGTCTAAGCATACCTAAATACTTTGTGAATTCTTAATGGTGATAAGAAAGGATTGTATGGGATTAGCGTAGGATTTACAGTGACAACAATTACAATTCACACACAAACAGTTCCCTTCAGAATAACAAAAGCCAAAAGCCGAGGAAATAAAGACAAAATTAGGCGGTTTATCACAGAACTTAGGGCGATATCAATAAAACAATCTCCCGGTTAAAGCAAAGCCCACGCTGTGAGGACACAATCTGGAGCACCGGGAGGGCCATGGCTCTCCAGTCAATACATTATGCTAATATAACGGCCCCTATTCTCTACCCTCTACACAGGGCCCCTAAAGAAACCAGCAGACACCCCCCCCCCCCCCCCCCATTGATGTAGGGTGGCATGTATGTGTGGACCAGTGCGTCTCCCTTAATGGGAGCTGAGGACCAGGATCGCTGCTCTAACCAGCTCTGATTCCAGCCTCTTCATGCTAAGCTAGTGGGGGCTAATGGAGGATGAGCGCAGTGTGCAGAGCGCGCTTAGGGTTCACTGCTCACCGACGAAGGAACTTCACTTCTAGGAGGCCGGTTTAGGCAAACTGTTACTGGCTCTGGCAGGGCGAGCCCATTTGTCGTATTTTGTTTTGTTTGTTGGTTTTTTATTACTGTCTGTTTGTGCGGGGGGGGTGGGGGATAAATGCAGAAGAATTGTGAGGCGGTGGGGTTGAGGGCGGCCATGTTTAGCCACTGATCTCTGATCCACTCTTCCCCCACAAGCCTTGACTTTAAACACAGCTGCCATTGTAGCTGTGGTTTGTCGTTGTTCCCGAGGCATCTGTGTACTTAGACAGGCGAAAAAAAACACACACAGCTCAGGGCGATTGTTTTCCTCGGCAGCGACCCTTGATCCTTGACTTTGTGCGAATAAACACATCCTCTACCCCATTATTATACATTCTTATTAAACAACTTCAACGGTGTCTTATGGATATGCATCCCTCCATGCATGATTCCACACGCATCTCCGTACATGGACTCCAGTACAATATAGTATGAAACTATTTGATTGGAAAATCTATGTGATTTAGTTTGATGCGATTCAACACACTTATTTCATTTGATTAAGGGATGCAGCATTCCCTTTCTTTCAGACAGAGAACAGAGTACTTACTTTTGGGTAGTTGGAAGATACTGTGTACTGATAAGTGTACTTTGAATAATAAATGCAAATTTCAGTAACCACAATAGAAAGAGTGCTGAAAGATTTAAGTATACTAAATAAATAAACTCCAGCAATCCTGAAATAACACTCAACATTTGATGGTACATTTGGCGACTTAGCCTATAAAAGCTAGTTAAACAAGGTCAAAATAGTAACTTCACCTGGGAACCACCCTTAAAACGCGGTCAGGAACAATAAGAACCAGTAACTTGCTATGGTGAACAGAGTTTGCATTTCATTTTTATATCTCATGTAATGCAATGATTAGTTTACCAATGCTTTACCAAAGATATACAAATAAAGGTAAATTAATCATTATGTCTCGCTATGTGTACTATATCAAATGAGAATAGAGAAAAGGACGAGTTGCAAGGTAACAGCAATGTAACAGTAATGGCACAGTGTGATAAATGAACAAAAAAACAACGTGATGTCATGAATGATCCGTTTTCTGGCGCTGTTGAACTTGACAGCGAACCCAGCCATACAGAACCGGAACATGGTACCATCAGCTGTCCAGACCCCACAAAATTATTACGTCCGATATGTTAAAAGACACGTAAAGTTGTGAACTATACCTGATCGAGCTAAGTTCTGGGATCGTTGCTTGGAAGCGCAGATGATTTTGGAGATCAGTTGCTGTGTTCACCAGCAGTCCTGAGATGCTTTTTGGAAGGTAGATGAGATGCATTTTGGAAGATAGAAACTATAGAGACACAAACTCATTCCTACAAAATGTTAGTGAATCTGCGATTTGTATCGCTTGAACCGATTTTCTGAAAGATAAATGCACTCTCATCGTCAACATTCAAATCGGAGACCGATGTGCATCTGAGATTCGTTACATCCCTACTGTGTCTGAAAGTGTACTAACATGAAATGCACATTTACAAGACTAACTGTGAGCAAAAAAGAAAATCTGTTGTTTATTTAGACCGGGAGTAGAAGTACAGCCACATGCTGAAACACATCATTATGCTATGATGAGAAACACAAACCACGTACAAATACAAACACGAGATGGGTCAAATGGCGCGTGTGCACACACACACACACACACACACACACACACACACACACACACACACACACACACACACACACACACACACACACACACACACACACACACACACACACACACACACACACACAGGGTATTTGCTTGAATACATACATGCACATTTGCAGAATAGATAAAATCTCTGCTAAATAATGGATGTTGATCTGCTGTATGTTGTGAATATTGTTCGGCAAAGGGGTCCGATCGCGTGCCATGGACTGGCCTGCCTAGGTGCTCTCTATCTTACTCACACACCACACACACACACACACACACGCAGCAACCATACATACATCTTGTCCAAAATGCGACAAAGGCTGCTGGTGTACGTGGAGGGATGGAAAGTAAATTATTCAGTGGTAATATTATTGAAGAGGTCCATTCCCATTTGATTGTGACTCCCACGGTAGGACCCGGGAATCACAGGCACATAGATAAAATAACTACAAATTTCATTCTCTCAACTATGCTGTCGGCTGTAGGGTTACTTTAGCACAGTTCAATGACCTCTTGTGTTGTACATATATAAAATGGGCAGTGAATAACAAACATATTGGTTTGGTCTTGAGTCTAGTAAGGATTCCTGTAAAAAACAGCATCCCCTATTTTTAGCACCACACATTAGCTGACATTTGCAGAAGCAACTACAGAACAAATACACCACAAACAACAAGCCCTTAGGAAAGCGCGTGTCCAACTCATTTTCCAATCTACAATTCTCCCCTTATTTCTCTTTCAATAGGGCAGTTTGATTCCTCTGAGGAAAAGCCCTCATTTTTAATTAGACCTGACCTGAAAATCACTTAACTGCTCCTCTTAGCTCACACCACCCCCCTTCCAACCCCCAGCCTCTGTTAAGGTCCTCACATAGGTCCATTAACACCCCTCCCCTGACACCCACGGGCCATGATGGGGGGGGGGGGGGGGGCTGTTGGGGGGAGAGGGGCACAGAGACGCTGCCGATAAGACATTTTGAGGACACGCCACCAAACATTAACCTACTATACCACTCTGCTCTTCAACCCTCAACTTGAATGGCCTTTTCATCCCTCAACTCTTCTATGTCATTATCATCATCGTCGTCATCATTATCTCCAGTCTCTCAACGTTCTTCCACCTTACATTCAGTGTTGAAAGTTGAACTTCAAGCACACCAAGAGGGGGATGGTGGTGGGGGGAGAAATGACAAGGATTCCTTCTGGGGGTTCTTGTCTCAGTTCCACAGAGGCCTCCAAATGACTCCTCTCTAAGACAAGACTAATTTGACACAAATCCCCTACCGTGTTATACTGTATTTGACCCCTTGCCCTACCTGGGACACCCCAGTACCCCACAGGCGTATTGTCTGAGGGCTGAAAGGGTCAGATAAAGGTAAGGCGAAAGCTTTTGCATATCCACTGCATTCTTGAGCGCTTCGTACCCTAACACAAGAGTGTGCGCTTGTTAATGAGGGCCCAGACAAATATGTGCATGGGTGTCAAAGTGCATTCTCCTGTAGGTGTGGGTGTGCGTGTGTGCAATGTTTGCCTAAGTGTCTGTGACTGTGTGTTGATCTTGTCTAAACACCTTACACTTCTCTACCTGCTTAGACAGGGCCATGGGTTAATTCTGGCTTCAGGCATGACGTCTAATAACTGCTTGTCAACCTAGGCCTGAACTGACAAACCCTGCCAGTAAATATCATGAACCCTGTGGACTCCTTTAATTCTGGTAAAGCCACAAAAGATGGAAAGATCATACAGGGAAAATTGTGTAAAAACTAATTGTTTAAAATAGTAATTTCATTGAACTACTGTTTTGTTGAGAGGCTGCGCTCTATAGCTGGGAAGCGATTAGCATTCCTGGGTTCCTGAGGTGTGTGTGAAAGGAAGAAGCGCGAGTGAAACCCTTAAGAAATTAGCTGCCAGCATGACCTCATGAGCAGTCATGGTTATGAGGCAGCCTGACCCCTGCATCAACCACAGAGCACTGTCAATCACCTATCACTCGTACGCACTGGATGGGAAGAAGAAGAAGAAGAAGAAGAAGAAGAAGAAGAAGAAGAAGAAGAAGAAGAAGAAGAAGAAGAAGAAGAAGAAGAAGAAGAAGAAGAAGAAGAAGAAGAAGAAGAAGAAGAAGAACTAAGGATCCCAGTGTGCCAATGTGAGTGTCAATGAGTTTTCAAGCCTTTAAGAATAATGTCGGTCGGGGTGTAAAAGAAAGACAAGGGGACCTCGGCACGGGACTGAACCCAGCTGAGGGAGTGCTGTATGTGGCCCCGGGGCCTGAGGAGCCGTGGTAATCGCGGGGATAAGGGAGGGCTGGCATGGGCTGTCACTTGTCCACACACCAGGGTTGGAGTTTGATCACTATCTCAATGCGTCAATCACTGGGCCCACTGGGACGGTTGACCAAAAGGTCACGCCGAAGCGACGTCCAGACACGCAGGGGTGCGGATGGCGTCATGCACGCGCGCACACACATTTTCGTGCTTTAACACACATCACACACACACACACACACACACACACACACACACACACACACACACACACACACACACACACACACACACACACACGCGCACAAAAACAAATCAAACATTCATTGCGTAAATATGCTGCACTGAATGTGTTACTTCACCATAGAGTGACGGGAACCACAAGAGTTTGATACATCGCTAGGGGCCATTTGATCAACGACTGTTGGGAAATTCCCAATGATTTCAGGTATTTCAATTTCATATTGCATTTCATATGACACTTTCTCTCATGTCGACATCCTAGGTCAATCTAGAGTCGTAAAATCAGTTTCTTTCCAGGTCTACCTTCTCCATGCATGCACATTCATTCTGTTTTCCGGGCGAGACTGTGATCCCGTGGAACAGCGCAGGCATGCAAAGCTTTTCCAAAAAGAACTAAGACCTGAACCCGCTTTCATTGAGCCCCTCAAGAGCCCCATCTCTCCCCGTCAGATGCACCCTTCCTCCGATCCTAGGCCATGCACTCTGCAGGGCCTAATTAAAAGGCCATTGGGGATATCCACCTTGACTTTTACGAACCTTATAAATCAATGCTAGAGTGGCCCATTCATGAGGTCAGTGGCTGGGACGGGGGGTTGGCTGAGAGGTAGTGAGCCAATAAGGGAGTAGACAAATGCCTAGAGAAGGTTTTGATGGTGAGGGGGCTGGCAGAAGAGGTGAAGGGGGGGGGAGGGGGGTTAACCGTGGGGGTGCAAGCAGGGCAGGGGGGTGGTGGTGGCGGTAGAGTGGGGTTGCAATCGTCTCCTCCCACTCACCTCCTGCTTGAGACAATAGGTCCCACTAATAGCCTGAAGAGCAGAGGGTGTGATAAGGTAATGATAATGTAATGAGGACCAATCATGAGGCTGAGTTAGGAGGAGGGCCCCTTAATTTGTCTCTGGAGTGGTGGCGTCGTGACAGATTGATTGCTCTGCGGCCGAGCGATGATGTGCTGCCGCTGCTACTGGGATGCCCTGTTTGTGACAGGAGGCAAAGGGCCTGGGAAGCCATGAATCAAAATGAAACGAGTAAAACACCCCAACAGGAGAAATACAAACATATATGTATATGCACTTGTATGTCGAATGACGTATTTCTTAATAAAACCCCAGTCTTGACAAGTGGCCAAATGCGATCAAACACGCTTTTTCCAGGGCTTCTCATGGACATGACCCTGCTGTGCTGAGGAACAACCCACACCACGTATAACAGGAAGAGTGTCATAATCAATAGTTTCACCTTTTGTGTTGACACCCGACGGCACGCACTATGCAATCGCGGGAGACCAGAGCTCGGTCTAACGCGAGACCTGTCTTAATCATCAGCACTTAATGTTGGTCTTAGGCAACGAATGCAGAGGCGCTCTGAATAAATCATTAGTTAAAATCTAAATGGGGCTCTTGTGCATGCTAACGATGTGCTTGCGTGACATTCAAAATGCTTTAGGTGGATGCATTGTTCACACGGAGCAGGAATAACAGAATAAAAAATACAGAAGACTTCCAAGGCTATATGTATATGGAGATACTTAAAAGCCAATGGCCCATGGACCCTAGCCTGATGTTTGCATCTCACAAAGAATTTCAGTGGCTTTGGCTAGGCAGTAATTGATTCCCACATGTGACGCAGCCTTACATTGTTCAAAAGACTCCGGCCAATCAGAGTGACTCTCGTGCTCTGTTCGCTATGGCAGAATCCTGTTGGAAGTAAGGAAAAAAATATTTGAACCCAGATTTCGGTTCGCCTTTCAATGTTGTTATTCAGTCTATTTGGGATTAGACATTGCTTAATGCTACACTTTCCGTGTGATTTTCACCGGCTGCCTTTTAGTCGGCAGACTTAAACTCACAAACCCTGAGGGCTAACCTGCGCCTTTTTTGTTGATACTTTCAACGGTATCGAGTGGGACCCGATCTGCAGAGAACAACAGAACGGTGAACTTGCGAGTGAACCAAAAAAAGAACCCCCGTCACTGTCCCTACATCGGAACAAGAAAAAACCTCCGGGGGACATACCTCGATGGTGAACTGCTTCCTCTTCAGTTTGAAGGCCAGGTCCTTGTGATCTGGGAGTTCGGTGAGCAGGCAGTTGAGGCGGGGCACCTGGCGCACGTGGAGCAACCCTAACAAACAGACACAGAGGAGACACAAGATGGAGGACCCCGGCGAGAGTAACACACATCGCTCACAACAACCAGTCAAAGCATCTTACCCGACATACTTTTCCCATGTCGCACGTAGTACAGTAAGCAATGACAACCTCGACTATGTCTCCTGCAACATGCCAAATGACCGCCCCCCCCCCCCCCTTTTTCTATTCTTCCGCCTTCCCGCTCACCTTTGAAAAGTCGAGAATACAAGAGTCAGCACTTAAAGAAGGGTGGCAACACCCTAATACACATTTAATGAGGCTGAGCAAGATAAGCAGCAACTTCTGTTCAGTTCTTAGCGAAAACTCATTGGCTCTTTAATTCTTGCAGGGATACTCGCTATCACCCGTGCGTGCTTGTGTGCATGCGAGCCTGCGTCTGTGTGTGTGTGTGTGTGTGGTGTGTGCTGTGTTGTGTGTGTGTGTGTGTGTGTGTGTGTGTGTGTGCCAGCAGGGATGTATCGTGTAAAGTCAGAGGGACGAATGTATTATTTAACAAGTGATTAAAATAAGCGGCCCAGCCAATTAAAGAGTCCGGGCTGGACCCTGCGTAGTACGACCGAGAAAAAGACAAACGTTGGAAAGGGCCGCTTTCAACTTTCTACCGATTCTCTTCGTTCCTCCTCTTCCATTAGGCAACGTTTTCATAAAAAAAAAAAAAATTGCAGTGGGCGGGTGCTGAGAGGCGGGCGTGAGAGAGGAAAGTGGAGCACTGGGGAGCAACAGAGACAGGGAGACAGACACAGAAAACGTGGGGGGATGGTGGTGGAGTCTCTCTCTCTCTCTCTCTCTCTCTCTCTCTCTCTCTCTCTCTCTCTCTCTCTCTCTCTCTCTCTCTCCGTCTCTTCTCTCTCTCTCTCTCTCTCTCTCTCTCTCTCTCTCTCTCTCTCTCTCTCTCTCTCTCTCTCTCTCTCTCTCTCTCTCTCTCTGTGCACTTGGGTGATTTCCCCTCTGCTGATTTGCAATGACAGGCTTCCCAGCATGCTTTGAGCAGCTCTGAACTGCTGCCGCACATAAAAAAAAAAAGAAGAAAACGCACACACGCGCACACACACACACACCACACACACACACACACACACACACACACACACACACACACACACACACAGTCTCACGACCAGAATGCGTTTGCGCTCATGGAACACACATCAAAACAATCGTACAACGGGAATTCGTTTCATAACCCTAACCGGCTCTTCTCCTCGTAGCTTGTTAGCTGGAGATGGAGGACTAGCCCGAGTCTGCAAGGCTAGGATCAGCCATTTCACAACACAACACAAAAAATCCCCATAACTGATTTACGGTGAACAAAAATTGCTTGGCTAATCATAGCTAGTAAAGAGGTGGGCTGCTCTTTGAGTTGCAGAGCACTGTGATCGCTACGGGATGTGTTACCGTGTAAATAAAACATGCTGCTGGGTGAAACCAAAAGCTGCCATTCAATGTTTTTACTCTCCGTCCGTTCGTCTGTCACAACTAGGGCTGTCTAACCCGAGGGGGGTGGGATGTGTTTGTGTGCACATGTGTGTATGTGTGTTAAGTTGTTTGAGTGTGTGTGATATCCGATTGATTCTGTAGTGTGCAGTGTCTTTGCGTGCGCGCAGTGAGTATGTATATGGGTGGAAAGTGTGTGTGTGAGTGTGTGTTGTGTGAGGTGGGTGAGAGTGTGAGTGTGGGGGGAGGGCATGGTAGTGGAGGGATGTGTAGCTGTGTGTTGAGGAAGGGGAAAAGAGCAAGAGAGAGCGAAATGGAGATTATGAGATGCGCAACTAAAAAGACCACGCTGACTCCACTGACCTTTAATGTGTAGAGAGGGAGAGGGAGAGAGAGAAAGAAGGAAGGAAAGGAAGGAACGAACGAGGGATGTTAGGGCCACGCGGAGGAGAAGGTTGTGTGTGTTTGTGTGTGTGCGTCTGTGAGAAAGTGTGTCTGTGTTGGGAGAACGAGGGGTTAAAACCCCGCTCCCTCGCTTCTTCTTCTTGCTGCCTCTTCGTCATCATCCTCATCGTCAACATCCTCCACTGTCCTATACCTCCGAGCGACCCTCCGCCCCCACCACTTCCATTTGTTAGCAAAGCAGGCCGTGGAGACCGAGAGCGAGGGACAGAGGGAGAGGGAGAGCGAGAGGGAGAGGGAGAGAGTGAGAGTGAGAGAGAGGATAGGAGTGATAAGAGCAGAAATACGGAGTGGGATACTGCACTCCTGATGGACGAGAAGGCAGACAGGTGAGGCAGTAGAAACGAGAGAAGAGCAGTTAGAGGATAATTAGAGTCACAGGACACAGAGTCTGTTGTGCTCGGCTTTCTGCCTGCTCACCGGCCTCATGGAAACCGAGATTCATTACAATCCTTCTGTAATTCACTATTCATTTTACAATTTGTGAGGAACTTGAAACAGTAGAACAGTGCTGGAACCTTACATACTCCTTTCACCGCTGCACGCCCTTACTCACTGAATGGAGAGCTTGGAACTGCTGCTGGCACCAATCTGAGTCATGTGACCTTTGTTGTGTACTCTACGACCTCCACCTCCTTCCCAGAGATCACATGTCCTTCCTGGTCCAGGTCGAGACCCGACTCTGCTCAGGGGTCCCATGACGTCGCCCTGCTATTGAATTGCGGCGTCTCTAAACTGTGGGTCTGGTTCCCTGCTGTAACCCAAGAATGTGCATTAAGGGCCGCAATGGAGTGTGTGTGTGTGTGTGTGTGTGTGTGTGTGTGTGTGTGTGTGTGTGTGTGTGTGTGTGTGTGTGTGTGTGTGTGTGTGCAATGTAACAAATGTACATTTTGCAATGTAACAAATGTACATTTTCTACTCATTTTTTCAATGACATGCTTGTCTGTGTTTTCACTATCTTAATTGTTTTTAGATTACTTAAAGTAGGTAAGTTATCAGTGGTAATACATTATTACGTTATGCCTTTATTTTTGTCTGTAATATATTTATACATTTTTAAACAAAATAAACCCTGAATAAATGTCAAATTTTTGCTTCACAGGTGACTAAATTTAACCTCAAATAATTGGAAAAATCCAACAGCAATTCATAGGAATGCATATTAATCACGTGTATTTCCTTATGGGTTAATCCAGTTCAGAGACTATTCTAACAGATGGCTGCTCCTTATTGAAGTGACTATTCCAACCGTGACCAAACACGTGTCCATGGCTCCCCCTACTGGACGAGTGCAGTACTGCAGTGTTATTGCTTCAGTGCTGTGTGCGTATGTGGTCCCAGGCCTCTCGGTTGCGGAGCGTCATGGCAGCCTGTACTCCGGTCTCTCTGGTTCAACGGGGCCTGGCTGCATGTCTGTGGGGGGTCTTTCTTCACTTTCAGCTGGAGGAGCCACCTGTTCGCCATTGCCACTGGTGAGAGACACGCAGTACGCACGCACGCACGCAATCACACACACACATACATATATACATACATACATGCATGCATACAATAATACATACAAACAGACACGCACACACACACACAAAGATACGGACACACACACACGGATACGGACACAAACACACTCACATTGATATGGACACATGGACACACATACATGCACACACACACGCACACACAAGGATACGGACTACACAACACACCAACAGGAAAACACACCCACAGAAGCACACGGATCGACACATACACCGCATCACGAACGACACCAAATACACATATCACACCCCGGACACGCATGCATACACAGATACACAGACGGACTCATAATTGCTGCGTGGACAGTACACTTGGTGTTTGCCTCGTCTCCTTCACCATAGTGCTGGTTGGGGGGGGAGTTTGTTTAGCTCATGTTTCCCATCTCTTTTCCCCAGCCTTCCTCTGTTCATACGTTAACATCGCCTTCAGCAATCTCCTGGGGACGGTAGGTAGACTCAGGGAAACTCTTTCTCTCCATATCCACCCTTCCCTACCTGCTCTTTTGTCAAATAGTAGGATTCAAATTACATTTCAGGCCTTTTTTCTATTATTAATTGGAAATGTTCATCATTATTATCATCATTCATTTATTTTCCCATTCCTCCAAAGCAACTTGTGTGGCTGAGTTCCCTTCCTATTGTAAGTCGTTTTGGATAAAAGCGTCTGCTAAATGTTAATGTACCTCCCCACCGTGTTGTTGTTGCCTCAGATTGGTCTCCCAGCATGCAGTTGGGCAGCGACTCTGGTAGTCACACTGATGCTGTTGCTCACAGGCCAGGGCTTAGCCGCCTACCGCATCCCCATTGGCCAGGTCAGGAGCCCCGAACACAACCTGAGCTCACGCAGCCAATGGAAAGCCGGCAACACGTTGGACCCAGATAGCACCGTTGTGTAGTGTCCAGACACAAACTCATCGCATATGTGTGTGTGTGTCTCGTTGGACTAAATACAACACAGCCCTATCATATATGTGCTTAACAATGGAGTGTTAGTAGTGAGTGTTCTACAAAATGCCAAAATTTTGCGCTCAATTTGGCATTTATCGTCAGGAAATACAGGAAAACACTTACACAAATTGTAAGGGTTTGTTAGCATGGGTCTCATGACTATTCCTTGCAGTATGTTATAAATGTTGCATCTAATTATCATATGATTCAAATTTGCAATGCCCTCTGAAACATACTCATATTAAATTGACTGTTAACCGTTCATAATTGTTTGGAAAAATTATACTAAAATTCAACAAATTAAAATATTTACAAATGACTTTTTCCAGATAGTTTTTGTATTTGTAAATGAAAGCAGTGCAATGTGGTCATACAAAGGCGAAAGAGAATCAGTTCCATAAAATGTTTTAATGGTAAAACGTTTCCCCAACATTTTAAATGTAAACACAGCTTAAATCCAGCAGTACATCGATTGCCTCACCTCAGTTGACCTACCCTGCATAACGGTCTATAGCTAGAGCTCGACCACAACTCAAAACACACGATAACGTCAAGCAGAGTGTGTGTCTGTGTGTGCGTGCGTGCGTGTGTGTGTGTGTGTGTGTGTGTGTGTGTGTGTGTGTGTGTGTGTGTGTGTGTGGGTGGAGAACTGACCAGGTTATTCTTTCTGAATAAAATCATTTTAAGTGTCCAAGCTGTGTGTCATGGTTTTCTGTTTGGATGGATCATGTGTGTCGAGATCATTTTATAGTAATGACATGTCTTGTCATTATATTTATTACGATGTGTTTTAGTTTTTCTAAACGTTTTGGATGCACTACACAGACATCTTCAGTCC
This sequence comes from Melanogrammus aeglefinus, assembly GCA_900291075.1. NCBI lineage: Eukaryota > Metazoa > Chordata > Actinopteri > Gadiformes > Gadidae > Melanogrammus > Melanogrammus aeglefinus. The sequence goes on along the minus strand of OLKM01002307.1, from coordinate 1,220 downwards.
GTTCTCGTTTTCATTTCACCAATATTCCGATTATTCTTCATGATATTCATGTCTTATGATTATTCACATAAAATGTTATATTGCTGTGGACTTTCTTCACAGGCTTCCTGTTCCATTTTGGTTACCCTCATTTGTTTGTGTTTCATTTTTTTAAGCACATTTCCCTTATTCCTAAAATTACTACGTCAATATAAAACAAATCTACTGCCATAATCACTGCTCATCATATCAATAGAGCGATCAAACATCCTGGTTTTGGAACAAAGACTGGCAATGCATTGTGTTCTAGGGTTGTGTTTGGTTTTCCTAACAACAACCACATCAACAGACAGCACAGACAGCGGCACAGAAGGGACTGGTTCGTCATTTAATTCTCAACTTTAATTAAGTGGCTTTCTGTCCAAGATTGATATTAGCAATGGCAATTCTTCAAAGGAATCAGTCACGAAATACAATCGATTACACAATGAAATGTTTTTTTTCATTGGTGATTACAAAAAATTAACTTCGTTTAGTTTCGTGTTTTCACTTTCCATTCAGCTCATCTGATCAAATGACAGCTTGCTGGTTATTTTTTTACAAGTGTGTTGGTGTATGTGTGTTATATGGCGGTCTTTGTGTGTGGTGTGTGGTTGTGTGGGTTGTTGTGTGTGTGTGTGACAGACACACAGACAAGCTTAGTGCTAGTCGCTACATACTTGTGTGTGCCAAGCATCCTTATATAGATGCCATTAAAGATTATGTGTGTACATGCTCATGTCTCTTGATGGCGCATGTTCATAACAATCTTAGTACCGTAATATATTGGCTCTTCTTCCAATCCATCGAATGACCAGTAGCCTTGATGCATCTCTCCTCTAATATACTTTCTCTTTTATAGTCGACACAGCGATCGATCTGTCCTTATAGGTCATGAGTCTTACCATTTTGGTGGCTTCAATGCCCTGAACTACGTGTCAGGAATCCAATTGGATACTTGCATCCAATCAGGTAAAGGCCCCGAGATGGTGATTGAACTAGTCCCTTTGGTGTGTCTGAAAAGTAATGCACCTACCTAAGCCTCACATTGCCTTGCGGTGGTGCGCATATAAATAATAATGGGAAATAGTTTATATAAATGACAACTTACATTGCTCAACATTTCGTTCTTTTTGCTTTTTGTTAAAGCATTGCTCATTGTCCTGTCCTCACCAAAGCATATGCCAATTTTGCCCTGATGG
>OLKM01002306.1:52558-74718 GCA_900291075.1 Melanogrammus aeglefinus | reverse complement strand
CTAGCAATAGCCTTGCGAGCTAGCAGAGCGAATCGCGCTAGCCAGAGCTAGGAGATCCAAACCGGACACCTGAGGTAATACATTCGTAATCACAAAGAACGACACAGGACCACCGCTGAGTACCAGAGTGAGATATACCAACGAATACCACGCGAATATTACATCGAATACGCATAACATACTATATGTATGTAGTAAAACCTGTCTTAGATATCTTTATCTAAATAAGATTTTAGAAACTACAAAAAGGTACATCTTTTTGTCAGGGGTAAAGCCAGAAAGAAGGCAACAAAGCAACACACGATCTATATTTTTTTTCATTCTAAGTTTTAGATATTAAGAGGTTGTGGCAATATAGTTTTGAGGAGTGTAATTTTTTCTAAATTTAAATTATTTTCTAGGTGTTCACACCCTATGGCAATGTGTATTTTTGAAGGCCCTTTATATTGTGTCTAATGGAAGTTCTGTCATTCGAAGTAAAAAAAGTATTTAAAGTGTTTAAGATTTTGACTCAAAAGTTACCATTCTCTCGTAGATAAATGTAAAGAGGAATACAAAATAATACACACAATGTGAAAGTGAACTTTCATGTTTATTAACCAATGGCGTCAAGTAATGTATGTATTATGAGATGTGCAAAAACCATTCAACATCCCATTTGGAATGAGACGAGTGCATTATGAGTAGATGGTGTTCTTACAATGAGAATTACAGTGAAAAGATTCCACCTGTTTTATTGGAAGGCTCCAAGTCAATTACTGGGACTCGCGCTGCAAACTCCACAGCATTGGGACTGGATTAGACCCAGGTTATCAAAGACCAGGTTATCAGTGAGTTATCAGTCACTGTACATGTCCGCTCAATGAGTGACCTGGGAGTGGACTGAAGCCCTCAAGCGGAGCGGCTTTCTGTCCACCGTGGGACCCCTGCAGGGAACCTGAAGCTTTGGTACAGCATGGGGCGGGGCTCGGGAGCATGGATGGGGGGGGGGCAGCATGGGGGAGGGGGGCAGCCAAGTGGGTCGCATGGGTTCGGCTGGCTGTGTAGGACTCCATCAGCTATTGGTTGCTGTAGATTCTGCACGGTTTAACTATAAAGCAGGAAGGAAATCTCAATAGATGGGGGGGGGGGGGGGGGGCTGTTGAGCCCGTATATCCCAATGGCTTCTATCTCTTCTATGTATAGCTGTATGAGGCATGGATTTTATACGTGTGAAATCAGAACGCAAGCTTCATCTCTGTCTCCATCACGCCACAATTAGGACTGGAAACAGAGCTTTCGGTTCTTAACAACCACTTGCAATCACACATAAAGAATCCATCGATTGTTTATGAAGTGAAGGTGATGGTTGAGTAGAAGCAGACAGTTGAACAGTTGCAGCTTTCAGACGTTGGTCGAATTAGATAATTGCCAGTGGAAAATGTTTCAGTTAACAATAGACGTTGTGGCTGCAAAGTCCCTGTCAAAGTCTATGCCAATACATACGTCCTGAATACAGTCTATTATCATGCACACACATTGACTGTCTGATGCAGATGGAAGAGAATAAGAAACCAAATAGACAAAAATGAATACATTTGAATGTAATTTGTTAGGAATGCCAAAGCCATCCGTCAGCTATTTGAGTGGTGAAACGCTCTGTGAGGATATCTGTTCCGGTCGGACTGCGGGTGGCTTCTGACTTCAGTCTCTATTAAGAGTTCACATTTCTCCGGGCTCATTTCCCACCCATCATCCCTTCCCTGATTGATTCGGGGAAATCCATCTTGCTCGTGCTTGACGTTTATTTTGAATAGAAAAACCCAAATAAACAGGCCTGTTGGATTTTGGGTTTTATGTTGATTAGGATGCTGGGGCGCGTTCTGATTTTCACAGTGAACATTATTTTAGGAACGAGTGAAGGAAACTACTGCTCTCCCAAAAACTAGAGAAGCCGCGAGCTCTCTGAGTGGCCAACGACGTGCCGCCGCAACGTAGGTCGCATTGGTCGCGTCGTAGGTCGCGTTGGTCGCGTCGTAGGTCGCATTGGTCGCGTCGTAGGTCGCATTGGTCGGGTCGTAGGTCGCATTGGTCGCGTCGTAGGTCGCATTGGTCGCGTCGTAGGTCGCATTGGTCGCGTCGTAGGTCGCATCGGTCGCGTCGTAGTCGCATTGTCGCGTCGTAGGTCACATTGTCGCGTCGGCTTGGCTTTCAGTCGCTGCTGTGTGACGCCTGGCTGGCTCGGTCGCTCAAAGTCTATGGGCGGTTCCTTAATCAGTTAATTTGCATGTTATTAAACGTTTTTTGAGTTTGCATGTTATTTAACCCTTTTTGCGACAGTTGAAGTACCCAGAAAGCCCATGCTCTCTCTGGCGAAAGCTTTCCTACAGCTCTTTATTGCAAATATTATTTTTATATTGAAGTAGTGTCTTACAGTTTTTGAAAATGTTGAAATCGTTGGTTCTATCAGTAGGGCTATCAAGAAAAATGTATTAGTTGTAATTTGGGGCGTATTCAAATAATGTATTTTATATGTTATATATACTGTATATATCTATAATATTTGCTGTCTTAAATGTCATTAGCCTAATAAGGTATATACTTAGGCACAAAGCACTTCGTAATAGAGTAGATATGTTAGTTGTAATTTGGGTGTTGTAAATGAATAGTATTTTAAGAATATTATATGTTAGCCTCTGTGTTTTGTTGAAATGTCATTAAGACTAATAAGGTATGTTATGTACAAAGTTTCCTTCGTCATAGAGTGATAAAGATTTTTATTCGTCGTCATCAAAAAACACATAAGGGGTAACAATGTTTGTTTTTTATCAAATAAACTTAAGGGGTAACACCTGTCGTTTTTTTTATCAAATCAAACGATGTCGATATTTTGTCAATCAATACAACATACAGGGGTTACCCCGTCATTTCTTATCATATGAAACATATGGGGTAACACTGTCATTTTTTATCAAATAAAACATGGGGTAAAACTGTCATTTTTTATCAAATAAAACATAAGGGGTAACACTGTCATTTTTTATCAAATAAAACATATGGGGTAACACTGTCATTTTTTATCAAATAAAACATAAGTGGTAACACTGTCGTTTTTTATAAAATAAAACATAAGGGGTAACACTGTCGTTTTTTATCAAATAAAACATAAGGGGTAGCACTGTCATATTTTTATCAAATCAAACAATGTCGATATTTATCACATAAAACAAGGGGTAACACTCATTTCTTATCATATGAAAGAAATGGGGTAACACTAGCGATATTTGTGAATAAAAACATAAGGGGTAACACTGTCGTTTTTTATCAACTAAAACATAAGGGGTAACACTGTCGATTTTTTATCAAATCAAACAATGTCGATATTTATCAAATACAACATTAACACTGTCGTTTTTTATCAAATCAAACAATGTCGATATTTATCAAATAAAACATAAGGGGTAACACTGTCATTTTTTATCAAATAAAACATAAGGGGTAACACAGTCGTTTATTATCGGATAAAACAAAGGGTAACACTGTCGTTTTTTTATCAAATCAAAAAATGTCGATATTTATCAAATAAAACATTGGGGGAAACACTGTCATTGCTAATCATATGAAAGAAATGGGGTAACACTAGCGATATTTTGATTAATAACAACAAATCTGTCATTTTTTTATCGTCGTCAATCAAAAGCGGATATTTTTTAGTTGTAATCAAATTAAACATTAGCGGTGTAAAACTGTCGTATTTTTATCGGTCGTCATCAAAAAAAACAAGGGAGTAACACCGTAGTTTTTTATCAAATAAAACATAAGGGGTAACACTCGTATTTTCATCGGTCGTCATCAAAAAAAAAAAAAGGGGTAACACAGTCGTTTTTTATCAGATAAAACATAAAGGGTAACACTGTCGTTTTTTTATCAAATCAAAAAATGTCGATATTTATCAAATAAAACATTGGGGGAAACACTGTCATTTCTTATCATATGAAAGAAATGGGGTAACACTAGCGATATTTGTGAATAAAAACATACGGGCTAACACTCGTATTTTTATCGGTCGTCATCAAAAAAACCACAAGGGGTAACACTGTAGCTTTTTATCAAATAAAACATAAGGGGTAACACTGTCGTATTTTTATCGGTTGTCATAAAAAAAAACACAAGGGGTAACACTGTCGTTTTTTATCAAATAAAACATAAGGGGTAACACTGTCGTATTTTTATCAAATAAAACATAAGGGGTATTAACACTGTCGTATTTTTATCAAATCAAACAATGTGGGATATTTATCAAATAAAACATAAGGGGTAACACTGTCGTATTTTTATTGGTCGTCATCAAAAAAAACATAACACTGTCGTTTTTCATCAAATAAAACGTAAGGGGTAACACTGTCGTTTTTTATCAAATAAAACATAGGGGGTAACACTGTCGTTTTTTATCAGACAAAACGTAAGGGGTAACACTGTCGTTTTTTATCAAATAAAACATAAGGGGTAACACTGTCGTTTTTTTATCAAATAAAACATAAGGGGTAACACTGTCGTATTTTTATCGGTCGTCATCAAAAAAAACATAAGGGGTAACACTGTCGTTTTTTATCAAATAAAACATAAGGGGTAACACTGTCGTATTTTTATCAAATCAAACAATGTCGATATTTATCAAATAAAACATAAGGGGTAACACTGTCGTTTTTTTATCAAATAAAGAAACATAAGGGGTACACTGTCGTTTTTTATCAGATCATAACATAAGGGGTAACACTGGTCATTTTTTATCAAATAAAACATAAGGGGTAACACTGTCGTATTTTCATCGGTCGTCATCAAATAAAACACAAGGGGTAACACTGTTGTTTTTTATCAAATAAAACATAAGGGTTAACACTGTCGTTTTTTATTGGATAAAACATAAGGGGTAACACTGTCGTTTTTTATCGGTCGTCATCAAAAAAAACACAAGGGGTAACACTGTCGTTTTTTATCAAACAAAACATAAGGGGTAACACTGTCATTTTTTATCAAATAAAACATAAGGGGTAACACTGTCGTATTTTTATCGGTCGTCATCAAAAAAAACACAAGGGGTAACACTGTCGTTTTTTATCAAATAAAACATAAGGGGTAACAATGTGTTTTTTTTTATCAAATAAAACATAAGGGGTATTAACACTGTCATATTTTTATCAAATCAAACAATGTCGATATTTATCAAATAAAACATAAGGGGTAACACTGTCGTTTTTTATCAAATAAAATATAAGGGGTAACACTGTCACTTCTTATCATATGAAAGAAATGGGGTAACACCAGCGATATTTATGGTTTGCTTAGCTCAGGAGGTAGAGCAGTTGTCTAGTAACCAAAAGGATGCTAGTTCGATCCCCAGCCCTTACTAGCTGAGTGTTGATGTATTCCTGAGCAAGACACAGTTAACCCTAACTGCTCCTGGCGATCTGTCGTATTTTTATCGGTCGTCAAACAATGTCGATATTTATCAAATAAAACATAAGGGGTAACACTGTCGTATTTTTATTGGTCGTCATCAAAAAAAACATAACACTGTCGTTTTTCATCAATAAAACGTGAAGGGTGAACACTGTCGTTTTTTATCAAATAAAACATAGGGGGTAACACGTGTGTCGTTTTTTATCAGACATAACATAAGGGGTAACACTGTCATATTTTTATCGGTCGTCATCAAAAAAAACACAAGGGGTAACACTGTCATTTTTTATCAAATAAAACATAAGGGGTAACACTGTCGTTTTTTATCAAATAAAACATAAGGGGTAACACTGTCATATTTTTATCGGTCGTCATCAAAAAAACCACAAGGGGTAACAGTGTCGTTTTTTATCAAATAAAACATAAGGGGAAACACTGTCGTAGTTTTATCAAATCAAACAATGTCGATATTTATCAAATAAAACATAAGGGGTAACACTGTCGTTTTTTATCAAATAAAACATAAGGGGTAACACTGTCGTTTTTTATCAGACATAACATAAGGGGTAACACTGTCATTTTTTATCAAATAAAACATAAGGGGTAACACTGTCGTATTTTCATCGGTCGTCATCAAATAAAACACAAGGGGTAACACTGTTGTTTTTTATCAAATAAAACATAAGGGTTAACACTGTTGTTTTTTATCAGACAAAACATAAGGGGTAACACTGTTGTTTTTTATCAAATAAAACATAAGGGGTAACACTGTCGTTTTTTATCAAATAAAACATAAGGGGTAACAATGTGTTTTTTTTTATCAAATAAAACATAAGGGGTAACACTGTCGTTTTTTATCAAATAAAACATAAGGGGTAACAATGTGTTTTTTTTTATCAAATAAAACATAAGGGGTAACACTGTCGTTTTTTATCAAATAAAATATAAGGGGTAACACTGTCACTTCTTATCATATGAAAGAAATGGGGTAACACCAGCGATATTTATGGTCTGCTTAGCTCAGGAGGTAGAGCAGTTGTCTAGTAACCAAAAGGTTGCTAGTTCGATCCCCAGCCCTTACTAGCTGAGCTTGAGTGTTGAGTCGTATTCCTGCTGAGCAGAGAACACAGTTATAACCCTAACTGCTTCCTGGCGATCTGTTCCGTATTTTTTATCGGGTCGTCGCACAAACAATGTCGATATTTTATCAAATAAAACACATAAGGGGTAACACTGTCGTAATTTTTATTGGTCGTCTCATCAAAAAAACATAACACTGTCGTTTTTCATCAATAAAACGTAAGGGGGTAACACTGTTCGTTTTTTATCATCATATAAACATAGGGGGTAACACTTGTCGTTTTTTATCAGACCATAACATAAGGGGGTAACACTGTCATTGTTTTTATCAAATCAAACAATGTCGATATTTATCCAAACAAATAAAACATAAGGGATACACTGTCGTTTTTTAATCAAATAAAGACTATAAGGGGTAACACACTCGTTTTTATCAGACACTGAACATAAAGGGGGTAAACACTGTCATTTTTTATCAAATAAACATAAGGGGTAACACTGTCGTATTTTTCATCGGTCGTCATCAAATAAAACACAAGGGGTAACACTGTTGTTTTTTATCAAATGAAACATAAGGGTTAACACTGTCGTTTTTTATCAGACAAAACATAAGGGGTAACACTGTCGTTTTTTATCAGACAAAACATAAGGGGTAACACTGTTGTTTTTTATCAAATAAAACATAAGGGGTAACACTGTCGTTTTTTATCAGACAAAACATAAGGGGTAACACTGTTGTTTTTTATCAAATAAAACATAAGGGGTAACACTGTCGTTTTTTATCAAATAAAACATAAGGGGTAACACTGTCGTTTTTTATCAAATAAAACATAAGAGGGTAACCACTGTCGTTTTTTTATCAATATAAACCATAGAGGGGTAACACTTGTCCGTTTTCTTACTCAAATAAAACATTAGGAGGGTAACAATGTTGGTTTTTTTTTATCAAATAAACAAACATAAGGGGTATTAACACAGCGTCGTATTTTTATCAAATCAAACAATGTCGATATTGTATCAAATAAAAACATATAGGGGTAACACTGTCGTTTTTTTTATCAAATACAAATATAAGGGGTAACACTCTGTCACTTCCTTATCATGATGAAAGAAATGGGGTAACACCAGCGATAATTATGGTCTGCTTAGCTCAGGAAGGTAGAGCAGTTGTCTAGTAACAAAAAGGTTGCTAGTTTCGATCCCTACAGCCCTTACTAGCTGAGTGTTGATGTATTCTCTGCAAGCAAGACACAGTTAACCCTAACTGCTTCTGGCGATGTGTCGTATTTTTTTATCGCTCTCGTCAAACAAATGTCTCGATATAGTTAAATCAATAAAACATAAGGGTAAACACTGTGCGTATTTATTATTGGTTCGTCATTCAAAAAAACAACATAACACTGTCGTTTTTCATCAATAAAAACGTAAGGGGTAACACTGTGTCGTTTCTAATCAAAATAAAACATAGGGGGATACACTCGTTTTTTATCCAGACATAGCCACATAAGGGGTAACACTGTCATATTTGTATCGGCTCGTCATCAAAAAAAACACAAGGGGTAACACTGTCCATTTTTTTATCAATATAAAACATAAGGGGTAACCTATTGTCGTTTTTCTATCAGACAAAACATAAGGGGTGTAACACTGTCGCGTTTTTTAATCAAATATAAAACATAAGGGTAAACACTGTCTATATTTTTTATCGGTCGTCATCAAAAAAACCACAAAGGGGTAACAGTGCGTTTTTTTCATCAAATAAAACACGCAAGGGGAACACTGGTCGTAGTTTTATCAAATCAAACAATGTCGATATTTATCAAAATAAAACATAAGGGGTAACACCTGTGTCGCTTTTTATCAAATAAAACATAAGGGGTAAACACTGTCCGTTTTTATCAGACATAACATATGGTGGGTAAACACTGTCATTTTTTTATCAAAATAAAACATAAGGGGGGTAACCACTGTCGTCGTATTTTCAATCGGTCGTCAATCAAATTAAAACACAAGGGTAACACTGTTGTTTTTTTATCAAATAAAACATAAGGGTTAACACTGTTGTTTTTTATCAGACAAAACATAAGGGGTAACACTGTTGTTTTTTATCAAATAAAACATAAGGGGTAACACTGTCGTTTTTTATCAGACAAAACATAAGGGGTAACACTGTCGTTTTTTATCAGACAAAACATAAGGGGTAACACTGTTGTTTTTTATCAAATAAAACATGAGGGGTAACACTCGTTTTTTATCAAATAAAACATAAGGGGTAACACTGTCGTTTTTTATCAAATAAAACATAAGGGGTAACAATGTGTTTTTTTTTATCAAATAAAACATAAGGGGTATTAACACTGTCGTATTTTTATCAAATCAAACAATGTCGATATATTATCAAATTAAAACATAAGGGGTAACACCTGTCGTTTTTTTATCAAATAAAATATAAGGGGTAACACTGTCACTTCTTATCATATCAAACAAATTGGGTAACACCATTGATATTTATGGTCTGCTTAGCTCAGGAGGTAGAGCAGTTGTCTAGTAACCAAAAGGTTGCTAGTTTGACGATCCCCAGCCCTTACTAGCTGAGTGGTTGATGTATTCCTGAGCAAAGACACAGTTAACCCTAAACTGCTCCTGGCGATCTGTCGTTATTTTTATCGGTCGTCAAACAATGTCGATATTTATTAATAAAACATAAGGGGTAAACACTGTTCGTATTTTTATTGGTCGTCATCAAAAAAACATAACACTGTCGGTTTTTTCATCAATAAAAACGTAAGGGGTAACACTGTCGTTTTTTATCAAATAAAAACATAGGGGGTAACACACTGTCGTTTTTTATCAAGACATAACATAAGGGGTAACACTGTCATATTTGTATCGGTCGTCATCAAAAAAAAACACAAGGGTAACACTGTAACATTTTTTTATCAAATAAAACAAAGGGGTAACATTGTCGTTTTTTTTTATCAGACAAAACATAAGAGGGTAACACCTGTCGTTTTTTTATCAAATAAAACATAAGGGGGTAACACTGTCATATTTTTTATCGGTCGTCATCAAAAAAAAACACAAGGGGTGTAACCAGTGGCTCGTTTTTTATCAAATTAAAACATAAGGGGAAACACTGGTCGTAGTTTTATCAAATCAAGACCAATGTCGATATTATCAAAATAGAAACATAAGGGTAACACTGGTGCGTGTTTGTTATCTCAGACATAACAATAAGGGGTAACACTGTGTCATTTTATATCTGAAATAAACATAAGAGGGTAACACTGTCGTATTTTTCATCGGTCGTCAGTCACAATATAAACATACAGTGCGACCTATACACAGCTGTTGTTTTTTTATCAATAAAACATAAGGGTTAACACTGTTTGTTTTTATTATCAGACCAAAACATAAGGGGTAACACTGTTGTTTTTTATCAAATAAAACATAAGGGGTAACACTGTCGTTTTTTATTAGACAAAACATAAGGGGTAACACTGTCGTTTTTTATCAGACAAAACATAAGGGGTAACGCTGTTGTTTTTTATCAAATAAAACATAAGGGGTAACACTGTCGTTTTTTATCAAATAAAACATAAGGGGTAACACTGTCGTTTTTTATCAAATAAAACATAAGGGGTAACACTGTCGTTTTTTATCAAATAAAACATAAGCGGTAACACTGTCGTTTTTTATCAAATAAAACATAAGGGGTAACAATGTGGTTTTTTTTATCAAATAAAACATAAGGGGTATTAACACTGTTGTGTTTTTATCAAATCAAACAATGTCGATATTTATCAAATAAAACATAAGGGGTAACACTGTCGTTTTTTATCAAATAAAATATAAGGGGTAACACTGTCACTTCTTATCATATGAAGGAAATGGGGTAACACTAGCGTTATTTATGGTCTGCTTAGCTCAGGAGGTAGAGCAGTTGTCTAGTAACCAAAAGGTTGCTAGTTCGATCCCCAGCTCCTCCTAGCTGAGTGTTGATGTGTTCCTGAGCAAGACACAGTTAACCATAACTGATCCTGACAAGCTGGCTGTCGCCTTGCATGGTTGAATCTGCTGTCAATGTGTGTAATAACTGAAGTAAGTTACTTTGGATAAAATAAACTGATGTAAGTTACTTTTATCAAATAAAACATAAGGGGTAACACTGTCGTTTTTTATCAAATAAAACATAAGCGGTAACACTGTCGTTTTTTATCAAATCAAACATAAGGGGTAACACTGTCGTTTTTTATCAGACAAAACATAAGGGGTAACACTGTCGTTTTTTATCAGACAAAACATAAGGGGTAACACTGTCGTTTTTTATCAAATAAAACATAAGGGGTAACACTGTCGTTTTTTATCAAATAAAACATAAGGGGTAACACTGTCGTATTTTTATCAAATCAAACAATGTCGATATTTATCAAATAAAACATAAGGGGTAACACTATCGTATTTTCATCGGCCGTCATCAAAAAAAACATAAGGGGTAACACTGTTGTTTTTTATCAAATAAAACTTAAGGGGTAACACTGTCGTTTTTCTATCAAATTAAACAACGTCGATATTTATCAAATACAACATAAGGGGTAACACTGTCGTATTTTCATCGGCCGTCATCAAAAAAAACATAAGGGGTAACACTGTCGTTTTTTATCAAATAAAACATAAGGGGTAACACTGTCGTTTTTTATCAAATAAAACATAAGGGGTAACACTGTCGTATTTTCATCGGTCGTCATAAAAAAAAACATAAGGGGTAACACTGTCGTATTTTTATCAAATCAAACAATGTCGATATTTATCAAATAAAACATAAGGGGTAACACTGTCGTTTTTTTTATCAAATCAAACAATGTCGATATTTATCAAATAAAACATAAGGGGTAACACTGTCGTATTTTTATCAAATCAAACAATGTCGATATTTATCAAATAAAACGTAAGGGGTAACACTGTCGTTTTTTATCAAATAAAACATAAGGGGTAACACTGTCATTTCTTATCATACGAAAGCAATGTGTTGGGAAAGAAATGGGGTAACACTTGCGATATTTATGGTCTGCTTAGCTCAGGAGGTAGAGCAGCTGTCTAGTAACCTAAAGGTTGCTATTTCGATCCCCAGCTCCTCCTAGCTGAGTGTTGATGTGTTCCTGAGCAAGACACAGTTAACCCTAACTGCTCCTGACGAGCTGGCTGTCGCCTTGCATGGTGGACTCTGACGTCAATGTGTGTATTAACTGATGTAAGTTGCTTTGGATAAAAGCGTCTGCAAATGCCCTAAATGTAAATATTCATGAATAAAAACAACTGTTGTATTGTTATCGGTTGTCATCAAAAAAAACACAAGGGGTAACACTGTTGTCTTTTATCAAATAAAACTTAAGGGGTAACACTGTCGTTTTTTTTTTATCAAATTAAACAATGTCGATATTTATCAAATACAACATAAGGGGTAACACTGTCGTATTTTCATCGGCCGTCATCAAAAAAAACATAAGGGGTAACACTGTTGTTTTTTATCAAATAAAACATAAGGGGTAACACTGTCGTTTTTTTTTATCAAATTAAACAATGTGGATATTTATCAAATACAACATAAGGGGTAACACTTTCGTATTTTTATCGATCGTCATCAAAAAAAACATAAGGGGTAACACTTGTTTTTTATCAAATAAAACTTAAGGGGTAACTCTGTCGTATTTTCATCGGCCGTCATCAAAAAAAACATAAGGGGTAACACTGTTGTTTTTCATCAAATAAAACATAAGGGGTAACACTGTTGTTTTTCATCAAATAAAACATAAGGGGTAACACTGTCGTTTTTTACCAAATAAAACATAAGGGGTAACACTTTCGTTTTTTATCAAATAAAACATAAGGGGTAACACTCGTTTTTATCAACATAAACATAAGGGGTAACACTGTCGTTTTTTTAATCAAATTAAACAATGTCGATATTTATCAAATACAACATAAGGGGTAACACTGTCGTATTTTTATCGGTTGTCATCAAAAAAAACAAGGGGTAAGTAACACTGTTGTTTTTTATCAAATAAAACTTAAGGGGTAACACTGTCGTTTTTTTTATCAAATCAAACAATGTTGATATTTATCAAATAAAACATAAGGGGTAACACTGTCGTATTTTTATTGGTCGTCATCAAAAAAAACACAAGGGGTAACACTGTCGTTTTTTATCAAATAAAACATAAGGGGTAACACTGTCGTTTTTAATCAAATAAAACTTAAGGGGTAACACTGTCGTTTTTTATCACACAAAACATAAGGGGTAACACTGTCGTTTTTTATCAAATAAAACATAAGGGGTAACACTGTCGTATTTTTATCAAATCAAACAATGTCGATATTTATCAAACAAAACATACGGGGTAACACTGTCGTTTTTTATCAAATAAAACGTAAGGGGTAACACTTTCGTATTTTTATCGGTCGCCATCAAAAAAAACATAAGGGGTAACACTGTCGTTTTATCAAATCAAACAATGTCCATATTTATCAAATAAAACTTAAGGGGTAACACTGTTGTTTATTATCATATGAAACATTTGGGGGCTGCCAGCGTCGCAGGCAGCCCGTCATTAGGTTGTATAATTATCATACTATCGTACTAAATCATACTAAAATGTTGAAATGAAAGAGGCCGATTGCGTCAGTGAGTTTGACTAAAGGAGCAGTTTAACCATGGAGAGATTCGCTCACCAGGTTTCTTGATTACTAACCTACTATCACTACCGCTTGTACCACTGCGGCATTTTATGAGATTGTACACTTATATTGTAATATTATTCTAACAAATAATGCTCGCTCTATAACGAAAAACTTTATACATAACATACCTTATTAGGCTTAATGACATTTAACAAAACAAATAGGCTATATATCTAAAATACATTATTTCAATAAGCCCAAATTACAACTAATATAGCAATCTATAACAAAGTGCTTTGTGCATAATATACCTTATTAGGCTTAATGACATTTAACATAACAAATATATATATATTTATATATAAGATATAAAATACATTATTTGAATACGCCCCAAATTACAAATAATACATTTTTATTGATACTGATAGACCTGGCCTACTTCAATATAAAAATAATATTTGCAATTTTAAGAGCTGTAGGAAGCTTTCGCCAGAGAGCATGGCTTTCTGGTACTTCAACTGTCGCAAAAAAAACGTTAATAACTGATTAAGGACCGCCCATAGACTTTGAGCGACCGAGCCAGCCAGCGACCACAGCGACTGAAAGCAGCCAGACAGGATAGTATATCATATCGTGTATAGTAGTACAGTATATAGTGTAGTAGGTCATGGTTGTGCTTCGTCTCTGCGATCTGCGCTTGCGCGTCCGTAATGGCTCCCCCATGGTTGAAAAGAGACGCGGGTGGACGGTTATATACGGAATAACGTGTCTCGTTTTTTATACAAGTGGCTTCAGTTAGGTATTCATTAATATGATGTATTTTTAACCTTTATCCTACCCCAATTACTCTATAGCACTGCTATATCATATATTTTATTTATTTTTGTATTATTCACCATCACCGCAGCATTATAATATGATTAGTACAACTCATGTCAGCTAGCTAACTAGCCCGCCTGCTAAGCTCACCACAGCCTGTAGTCTTCTCCTTCATACTGGTCCTCCCTCCAGTCCACGCCTGCCCTGGGGGGTCCCACCTAGTGGGCGCTGACCCTCCTCTCCCAGAGGGACGGCGGTGTCTCTGTGGTCAACGGTCAGCAGTCATCGACGGTTTGACTTTCGCGCCGGTGATGACCGTTCCCATGGTAACAGCGAGCTCCACCAGTCACGCGCTGTTACACCTGCGGGTACTGAATTGCTTTTCATTGACATCGCGATTTCAACATGTTTTTCTTCACAACTATTCTTTAACTTGTGTCTTCTTCAGGAGCATTACCGTCGTTTCACAGCATGACGGCTCGGGGTAAGTAGGCTACACTTCGGATAGTTACTAAATGATGGCTAATAATCCAAACCTCTATGCAGAATATGAAGGGAATGTTCACGTTTATAGGTCACACGTTCATCCCTTTGAAAGCTTTTCGGTGACAAGTCTACTTGATTAAAACTACTCCCCGCGGTTTCTGAGATATGCGTATATGTAAAGCCGTTAATAAAGGAACAGACCGGTTGAAGGATGTCCACCGCACCAGGAGCGGGTCTTTAAACCGTCGTCATGGCAACCAACAGGACTGCTACTTTACCATAAACCTACAAACCCTAACTCCACTAAGGCATGAGGAGTCATACATCTACTGCAGCGTTTTTTCCCGGATAAGTAGGCGCCATTAGTTTTTCAACCCAGCGTCTGATACCCATTTTATTTTTAAAACACCAGAGCAGGCTAGGCTACTACGGTAATTTGAATTTGCCGTTTAACGCCGTCGTTCCGTGTGACGCATTCTGAATAGTGATAGGTTTACACAAATGTCAATCACATAGTCTCTATTTTCTACACATTTTCTATATAGTTAAACAATTATTTTTTGAGTTTTTAAATAGTATCTGACAACATATATATCCTAGCATAAAAAAGTTAAATACATTTTATTTTTACAAGGGCAAAGACATCAAATGGGCGGGCCCGGCCCGGTCTGGCCCGCCCTTGGCGCCGGGTCTGCATCTGCGTTAACAAAGGTGGAGTTTTTCCTTGCAATTGGATTTCATTTTTCTGCGTTCTGAATCCAACACAGGGGTTGATTGGTGTTTATTTATCCTGTCAACATGTCATAATGCTAAACGAGTGTGCCGCTGCTATTGGTTTATGGAGACCTTTTTATGTAAACACGATGGTTGATTAAAGCCGACCGCAAAGAGTTCTTCTTGGCCAATGGCTGATTGAACTTATTTTTTTAAAACGTGGGAGTAAAAAATATGGGACAAAATGAGGATTCGTTTGGGACAACTTTATTATGATATTGCCAAAGCTGTACATATTCTATAAATACTTTAGTTGAATCCTGAAATAATAGACCTTCTTATTTCAGCAATACCCTCAGTTTACAGCAGTCGGCTGAACCATGACTGGGATAGGGGAAAATTGTTTCCCCTGATGGGCCACAGAGAATCCAGTGTTAACACATATTCAGAGCGTTTTACCATATTCAGAGGTTTATTATCCAGAAAGATCTTCTACACCCATATATGGTGCGTGGCGGTGGCCAATGGAAATGTCTCAAACAGGAGCTCCTTAATCGGGCATTTTCTAATTGACAAAAAAAGAAATGTCAAAAGTAACGGAAGCCTTATCGATATATTGCTAATTGGGAGGAACGATTCAGTTTCATTTCTCACACAAAACATCACACGCAGAAGAAAAAAAACATTTAGTATGACAGCAATGGTTCCGTTTGAACAGCACTCTACTTACAGTAACAGGACGACATTAAGACTTAAGACGACAGCAGTAGCCCATACAGCTCTATAATAGATTCAATCTACATAGATATATTAGAAGTGGGACACGAACTCCACACAACAGCCATCACATTCACTTCAATTATAGACTGTAGAAAAAAACCAAACAAACGCAGAGAGATGGACTCAGTCCTTCACATACATTCTCTATGGGCTCAACAGCGCCCCTGTGCCGAATCTTGTATCGCACATCGAGTGAATTAAACCACAGAGTTTGCAACATCGTTCATGGAGAAGAAAGTACAACATATATTATTCTATATATCCATCATAATTATTATATATATATATGTACATATATATAATATTATTATATTCTTTTTAATTTATTTTGAACATGCAATCGGTAACAGCAGAGCGGAACGATAGAAGGGGCGAGCGGAGCTGAACAGGTCTGAAGACCCGCTGTACTTTAGTGGGGTGGGGACCTTTATACGGGGGGGGGGACCTTTCGGATTACTGGGACCTTTACAGGGGGGGGGACTTTACGGGAACACTGGGAACCTTTACAGGGGGGGGGACCTTTACGGAACACTGGGACCTTTACAGGGGGAGGCTTACGGAGAGTACTGGGACCTTCTTTACGGGGGGGGGGGACCTTTAACGGAGTACTGGGACCTCTTTACAGGGGGGGGGAACCTTTACGGGAGTACTGGACTCTTTACGGGGGGGGGACCTTTACGGAGTATTGCGACCTCTTTACGTGGGGGGGGGGACCATTACGGAGTACTGGGACCCTTTACAGGGGGGGGAGACACCCTTTCCCGGGGTACTGGAGACCTTTACAGGGGGGGGGCCTTACAGGGTTGGGGCTTTACGGAGTACTGGGACCTTTACGGGGGGGGGGCTTTACGGAGTACTGGTACCTTTACAGGACCGGGGGGGGCTTTACGGGCGTACTGGGACCTTTACAGGGGTGTACGGGGCTTTACAGGAGTTTACGGATCCTTTACAGGGGGGGGGCTTATACGGAGTACTGGACCTTTACAGAAGCATTTACATGCGGGGGACCAGCAATCTTTACACACCCTGGATACCAGGGGCGGTTCTAGGACCGAAATACAGATACCACCAAACAGGAGAATCACGGGGGAGGGGGGTCTCAGGGTTGTGCACTGGACCTTGATGCACGCCCTTGGGGGGGTCTCCTGTGGGGCGAGCAGAGCCTACAGGACGGGGTCTGGTCCCGTGGTGGAGCGACAGCATTCAGCTCCGAATTGGAATTGACGGGGGGGGTACACCACGATACACCAGGACCTAGGGACACCTCTAGGTCTGTTTAGACGACCACAGATAAGAAAGGGGGTCAAAGGGGTCGGGAGAGTGTGCTTAGAGGGACGTTTTGGGGATTGTCAGAGGGGAGAGCAGAGAGGCACGTGGGGGGAGTCCGGACGGAGAGGACTAGCTGGGCAGAGGTCTTGGGGATGGGGGTCTGGGAGACACGGGTCGGGGGGACAGGAGCTTGGGTCTGCCGTCCTCTTTCCCCTTCACCGCGGCCACGTAGGAGAAGAGGCAGAGCACCGAGTAACAGATCTGGTGGCCTGGAGTAGCGGGCAGAGACACAGGAGAGAGGACTCTTTTAGAAGCTCAGCATGCATGACCTCGTTCAGGTGGGACCCGTGTGCCTGCTGTGTGTCCCTGTTCATCACAACATTCTACAACTCGCCTTTACACATTTAGAACAAATTATCAATAAATAACACAGGGGTAACATTAGTTGTAAAGATATTTACCGGTATATATGTTCACTTTCATAAATAACAATCCTGCATACCTTCAAAATGGCGTCTCCATCATGCAATTCAAATGGATTTAAAGGAAATGAGAGGCACAGGTATCCCCGAGCCCCTGACTGGGGGGACGGGGGGGACTCACCTGGGCGTCTTGGTACTTGTGGATCATCACCACTTCTTTAGTTTCAGGAACTAGGCCGGTGCGAGAGACAAAACAGAGAATTCCAAAGCAGCAGGAACTGGAATGAAGAAGATCTGAAGATCTACACTAGAGACAGAGCTGGGGGTTGGGGGGGGGGCAGAAATGACGATGGGCGAGAGGTAGCTGTGGGCCACGAGAGTCCTCCACAATACCTGGGGTGCGGAAGGTAACAGTGTGTGTGTGTGTGTGTGTGTATGTGTGCACGTGTGCATGAGTGTGCGCATGAGTGTGTGAGCTTCTGTGTGTCAGCTATGCCTACAAAAAATCTTAACCGCCAACGGATTCAGATCTCCTGGGACTGCGTAGAGTTTCTCTTTAACAGAAGCGTCCCGGAGCATCCGGCTGTGTTTATATTAGAGACATTAGTTGTGCAACCTTTGTGGCGTTTGATGAAGGACATTCATGGCCCAGGGAAAGGATAAGAGTGGAACACAAACATCTCAGTAGAGAAACAAACAGAATCCTCTAAGATGAGCTACGTCACGGAGACCAGAGAGACAGAGGAGAGGCTGAGGAACGACAGCCCAGACCAACGGACAGCCGCCGTCTGTCGTCCACCGGACAGATTGACTTTTCATTAGTAACCGTGAACCGTGAACCCAGGAGAGCCATGGAGTCAAACACATCACACACTCTCTGCCTCAATGAAGAAAGAGAAGAAGAAGGAAGCAGACCGCTGTGAGCAGACAGGCAGACCGCTAGCAGACAGACAGACCACTAGCAGACAGACCGCTGCTAGCAGACAGACCGCTGCTAACAGAGAGGACGCTGCTAACAGAGAGGACGCTGCTAGCAGACAGACCGCTACTAGCAGACAGGCTGCTGCTAGTAGACAGGCGTTAGCAGAAAGGCCGCTGATAGCAGAGAGGCCCGTTGCTAGCAGACAGACCGCTGCTAATAGAACAGATCGCTGCTAAGGAGACAGACTGTTGCTAGCAGACAGACGCTGCTAGCAGACCAGGACACTGCTACAGGCAACAGACCCCGCTGCTGGGCAAGACAGCCGCTGCTGGGCCAGACAGGCCGCTGCTGGCGACAGACCCCGCAGCTGCACGACATAATCGCGCAGCCGGCAGACAGACCGCGCAGCTCCAGCAGACAGGCAGCAGCTGGGCAGACAGACCGCAGCTGGCAGACAGACCCGCTGAGAAACACGAGGGTGAGGCGGTGAGACAGTAAACGAGGTGTCTGAGGCTCTGAGAGGGAGGGGGAGGTCGATGAGGCGTACGTTCACCAGAGGATGTTCAAGAGGATTACGGTCTAATAAGGAGAAGCGTAGACGGACACTTTACCCTGCTGGAGAATGACGGTTTGTCATAGGTGTCAAGAGATGAGGCCAACATTACAAAAGAGCTGCAACATGGACACAGCAGTAACTCCGGCCCGTCCCGAGTTAGGCTAACCTCGTAACTGGTTCTTACACCATCACCAAATTCCAGACGAGGCCAGACCCAACAGCTGAGCCGTGGGACCATGCCTCAATAAGCACCTGGAGGCTGAACTGGTTATTCTGCTGAAGGCTCGTTTCTGAATACCATTACGGCTTTTCCTCTGCACAGAGTTTTACTTGGAAAAGCCTTTTAAATCCCTATCAGACTTGCTAACAGAAATGCTTTAACTGTCTGGACTAAGTTGAAGGTAAACAACCTAGCAGAGAATCAAATGTTATCCTTCAGAGTGTGGTGGTTGTGAATCAGAGCTCACTATGAAGCCTATGGAGACTTAACGATCATGAGCAGTTGTGTCCCAGAGATAGCTCGTTAACACCTAGCGAGACACCTGCAGGGGTTCAGCAGAAGCCACACAGAGGTCACCTCCATTAAACAGGTCTACGGCCAGGAAATCAATAAAATGTCCGAAAATGTCCTAAAGACGAAACAAAAAACCCAAACCCAACCAGACCCTCCCCATCCTCCCCGATAGCAACGGCTTCTTCTGGCTGCCTCAGCCCAAACGGAAGAAGGGGTTCAGAGCCAAAGACCTCATAGGAATAAAGGTTCAGAGACCCTAAAGGACTGAAGGGTTCAGACCCTAAAGGACAAGGGTCAGACCCCTAAAGGTACTGAAGGGTTTCAGGACCCCTAAAGGACTGAAGGGTTCAGAGACCCTAAAGGACTGAAGCGGTTTCAGACCCAAAGACTGAAGGGTTCAGACCCCTAAAGACTGAAGGGTCCAGAATAGACTCAGACCCTTAAAGGACTGAAGGTTGGAACCCCTAAAGGACTGAAAGGTCAGAAACCTAAAGACTGAAAGGGTTCAGACCCCTAAAGACGAAGGGCTCAGAAACCTAAAAGACGAAGCGGTCAGAACCTAAAGACTGAAAGGCTCAGACCTAAAAGGACAGAAGGGTGCAGACCCCTAAAGGACTGAAGGTTCCAGTTCAGACCCTAAAGAACTGAAGGTTCAGACCCCTAAGGACTGAAGGGTTCAGAACCGCTAATAGGACTGAAGGGTTCAGAGACCGCTAAAGGAACTGAAGGGGATTTCAGACACCCTAAAGGACTGAAGGGTTCAGAGACCCTAAAGGACTGAAAGGTTTCAGACCCCTAAAGGACTGAAGGGTTCAGAACCTAAAGGACTGAAGGGTTCAGACCCCTAAAGACCTGAAAGCTCAGAACCTCTAAGACTGAAGGGTTCAAGACCCCTAAGGACTGAAGGAGGTTCGCCTCAGATTACTGCTTGCGCCCGGTACAGGCCTTAGTAATCAATAGATGGGTAATTACAAATTCCTCCAGAACAAGACTCCTTCACCGTACTTGCACTTTTTAATGTGACTCAACTCTTATGACAAAACCTAAACACGACAGAGAAACAAAAACAAAAAACAGGACAACAGTGTTAAACTCAACGACACCCGGCTACAAAGATAACAATCCATGTTGAATTCAAAATAACAGTTCTCTGAAGTGTGTTTTTTATCAGGTGGGAAGGTTAAAAAGAAGCAGACTTCACATGGAGGCAAGCCACAAGGAAGCTAATTGACATAAGGGTGGGGGGGGGATACTACAGGAAGCTTTCCCATGGTGGGCGGGACATGGGTCACATTAAGCACTGAAGAGGAGTCAACACACAGAATGTACTATCAATAGTCTACGAGTTGTTTGCGGTGGACATTTTCTCAGATTGGAATTGTTACTAAATGTTTATTTCTGATGCACGATGACCATTTAAACGCACACATGGGATCTCCAGTTAAAAAAGACAGACACAAAATCAAAGATTTGCCAAACAACTACAACAGTAAAACACACAATAAAGATAAATAAATAATTATAGAAACAACACAAGAGGGTTTTTAATCCAGGGAAACCCATATAAAGGTGAGAGCTAATGAAGCAGAGGCCGTGTACTTCCGCTCCTGCAGGGGAGAGAGCAATGGGGAAGAGAATGGTTTGGATTATTATCAGACAGAAGAGCCATACACGCCCTATCTGAGGCCCTTAGAAGAGCCAATCACATACCCCGTCCTCTACTATTAACCAGAAATAATCGACCAAGCATATTAAGAATCGGAAGAGAAATGAACCCACATAACTCCCAGGGTACTAGTAGTTGAGTCCCAGTGCCGAGTTCACCTTTGATTGCGGTCCTTATCCAGCCGACTGCCCTTCCATGTCGTCCTTCTGCGAGCAGCAGGGGCGTGGAACCAACGACCCTCCCGCTCAACACATCGCCCCCCCCCCCCCCTCTTACTCTGAGATCTTCCCGGCTAGCGCTCGCCGCCCTCTGACCCCGACGTAAAACGCCTCCCAGGCGTTCCTCCTCAGTGTTATCTGAATACTGCGGCCATCCGTGAAGGCACGATAAAAGCGGGAGGAAGCTACGAACGGCCAACACTTACGACCGCTATCCTCACGGAGCAGAGGAGAGGTTATCGTGCAAAATAATACACGCCCGGGTATCTGACCGCAAGCTCTACTTAGCTGATAGGCACCCAGTTGCTTATCATATACACAAACCAACTCACTACAACGCTCAAACCACCAGCACTAAGTTGCGCTTATCGTAACCATGGATTAGCCCCCCCCTCCTTCCTAGAACCCTAAGCCATAACACGATCAATTTTAGATGAAACAGGATCACCCCCTTAACCGGAACAGTGCCAAGGAACACTTTCAGACTTTAAAGGTGAAGAGAATGCAAGGAACGTTTAACACATCCCAATGTGGATTGTATCTGGAAAATAAACTCTGAATATTTATGCTATTGCAAATGCTTGGAAAAAATGC
>OLKM01002306.1:0-52548 GCA_900291075.1 Melanogrammus aeglefinus | reverse complement strand
ACGACGCGACCAATGCGACCTACGTTGCGACGCACGTCGTTGGCCACTCAGAGAGCTCGGCCTTCCTCATGAGGGATGATGAGGTGCAGTCAGACCTCGAGAGTTTGATGACGCCGGTGTTTCTCAGTGAAAATGACCACCTGCGTGCTAATCAGACTGACTGATCGCGTCGTATGTCTTTCCAGTGTCAAATAGTTCACGAATAAAATCACCGTCTATTGCTGGATTAGGTGGTTGGCCCTTTCTCCTTCGCTGCCTTCTGGTGTAGCCTATAAATGCATATATTTTTGTTTTTCTGTTTTTTTCCTTTTGCCCTTTTTTCAGTTTCAAAACCAAATCAGAAAAACCAAAAAACGACTGTTAATTTTTTTTTTTCTGATTTGGTTTTAAATCGGAATATTCAAAGAACGAACCATACACTGATTCACGTCCATTGTTTACTTCGGTGTTTTTAAAAATCGCGGTCTTGGTTGGTCATCCTGTTTATAACCCCGCCCCCTGCCCCTGGCGTAAAGCAGTTCTCGTTCTAGCTCAGCTCAATCCTGGTGCTGA
Organism: Melanogrammus aeglefinus; assembly: GCA_900291075.1. Taxonomy (NCBI): domain Eukaryota; kingdom Metazoa; phylum Chordata; class Actinopteri; order Gadiformes; family Gadidae; genus Melanogrammus; species Melanogrammus aeglefinus. The sequence goes on along the minus strand of OLKM01002306.1, from coordinate 51,996 downwards.
AGTTGAACCGGTTTTTACAGGCCGGAGCCGGTTCTTTGGCGATGTGAAACCAAAACACTGGCCCTAGCTCCGAACTAGCGCTCCGATTTTGCGGCGGTGTGAAAGACCCATATGTGGGGTTTTTTTAAGGAAGGGTTTACATACCATTATGGAGCATTTTTTTATTCCAACCTATATCCACCAGATGGCGCCAAAGGCCAACAATTACGTGGAATGCAGACGCGACTCAAGAATAAAACTATTATTACACATTTTCTTCTATTTTTAGACCTTTTTTTGCAACATTATTTTAAGACCATCTCCCCAGAATCTATTACTATCGACCTAAAATGTATTTAAATTGATTTTGGACGTGGTAAATATTTATTTAGTTTATCTCACCCTGCCATCATTTATAGTTTACATTTGTGTGAATGACAGTTAATGTTACTGCATCAAATATTTGTTCCTTGTGCCATGCATTTTTTTTCACCCCCTCTTCCCACCATTGTGCTGTGTGTTTAGTACACGTTTATAATTCAACATCTTTTAACATTAGTCGTTTATGTATCGTGTTGGTTTTGTCTGAAAAACAAGTTCCAACTGTCGCTCAGAAAGACAGTTGAACTCTAATTGAACCAATTGAACCAATTGTGTTCCAAGATAGGTGGCGAGAATGGCGAGAAAATTAAAAACACACAGCAGGTATAGGATGAAAATATAAAACTCACATGTTCTCTTTATTTACTGTATATAGATAGATGTACATCACTGGAGATTTGGATCGAAGCACACTCAAAGATGACACATGTGGGATGACGACGTTTCCAAGAGAAACCAAAAACGGAAAGATGTCAACATTTCAATTTTTTTTTTATGTCATCCAAAAAAAAAGTGACTATCCAAATTCTATACAGTTCTGAATGTAAATATTCACGTGTTGAAGTCTGTGCCCCTTACCAACTGACTGCAGTCGTAATAACCTCTGTATTCTGTACATTATCCAGGTATTTTGTACAAAATATGAAATCTACCATTTAATAATAGATTCAACACAAAATAAAAGTACATTATATGTACAATATTAGATGAAGTCATTTAGTACGAGTAGTACAAATACAAATACTAAAGGACACTTGCAACAATCATTCTTTTCAGAGAACAAAAGAAGTGAAACCCAAAGTGAGCAGAGCTCCAGAGAGGACCTCGGTGAAGCCGTCTCCAGGACAACGCTCTACCGTATGTCTCATAATGGGGCCGTGAACACAACACCATGGCTTCAGGTAGTGGGACGTTTTCTCAGTTTGTTAGCACTCTAATCCATCTGCTAATGTCCTTTTTAAAATTGGGGGAGGTGGGGGGGGGGGGATAAGGGTAAACAAGACAGAAAAGATCCGGGAGTTTTTTTTCGTTATTTACAGTATGCAATACATTCAGTCAAAAAACACTGACAAGAAGTTTTGCCGGTCGAGAAGTTGGTAGACGAACAAATCCAAATGCAAGAGACTAGAAAGCGGCCAGAGGCGCTTTACACGGATGACGTGAAGAAGAGAGCCTTCTGGAGAGAGAGGGTTTGTACAGCAGTGTGGTTGCAAGGGATCCTGGGAGCTTAGCTGTGGGGGGGGGGGGCATGTTGGCGTGTTGGGGGCAGTACAGGTGACCCGAAGTTACAACGTATGTTATATACATTTTGTATATATATACACATGCGTGTGTGTTTGTGTGGTGGGTGGGGGGGGGGGGGGTTTGGGGCGGCTGCCAACTTGTATTAATAGGCACACTGGAGTGCTGGAGCCCTACACACCCACGCGGTAGACAGCATTGTGGATTTTCTTGTTATATTCGTGTGTCATTGTCGTTGGTCCTGCGACCTTTTGCTTCAAGTTTCACCAGGAAGTGCTTCCTCGCTGCAGTGGTTGACGAGTCAACTCCTCTGACGGACTTCCCTTCTCAATACACCCCTCCCCCCACAACCCCACCCCCACACTAGCCTGACCATAACAGTTTTGCCCCCCCCCCCACCCCCCGCCCCCGCCCCACAAGGCGTGAGCTGTGTGCATCGCGCTGCGGGTTTTGGCATCGTCAGCGCGAGCGCCGTCTCATCAGCCCCGGGGACGCACCCCCCACCCCCCCCTCGGACTACAGAAGGCACTGAACAGAAGAAGGCCGGTGGTCCAACACATCCCCGGCCCCTAGCCTACCGCGCTTCAGGGACACGGTGGTCCTTAGGGGACAAAAGGGGCCGTGGCTGGAGACAGAAGGGTAGGGGTGGGGGGGGACAAGACACCAGCACAAGTCCCCAGAGTCTGCTTACCTCTGAGCCCAGCGTGGCCTGGGGCGGTTTGTGAACACCTGCCACGGCTAGGTCTCCACCTCCTCTCCAGAGCCGGCAAAAGAACAGCTAGAACAAGGATGAGCTGACACCCGAGTTGTGCACGGACGACCGCTTCAGACAGACGGGGGTGGTGGAGGGGGTGGGCATGGTACAACGAGGTGCTGTTGGCACCAGACTAGGTCCCTGCAAGGGAACGCACAGGGGGGGGGGGGGGGGGGGTTTGGATCCAAGCGTGCATTCTAGAGGACAGACGGATACAGCCATGAATTTCACGGACAGACACACAGACACGGACACGCACACGCACACACACACCCCTATAAAGCTGTTTTGGGGACCATACGACACGGTATGGGATAATCGCAGTGTGCTGTTTGGAAGAAAATAATTGATGGGTTTGTGTTGTATGGATTTGTTTTTAAATTAAAATGCGAAAGAAATCCCAGGTGGAGGTGCGCGGGGGGGGGGGGGGGGGGCAGGGCAGGGCAAGCGTGCGTCACCCGTACAACCACTGACATCTTAAAAAGAGGCAAGAGAAGAAGAGAGACAGTTCGCACAGAAAACACCTGAGAGAAATGACCAGAAGGGGGCAGCACTGCACCCCGTTAACCGAGAGCGAAACAAAGCGGAAAACACTTGAACAAAAGAGGAAAGAAGCCAGGAGAACGGGAGCGGAGAACAGGAGGAGGAAGAAGAAACGGCCGCCTTTGAACGTGGTGGAGCGCCTTTTTTATTCCGGTCAAGCAAAGAAAGTCCAGCGTTGCCCGCAGATCTCGTCCCCCCGACAGGCCCTGCACCAAGGCCAGGCCTGGGGGGGGGGGGGGGGGCTTGGCTCGGCTCTGGGGGGCGGCTGGTGGGCTGGGTGTGCTGGCAGGACCGGGCCGTCCCGTGCGGCCGGACGGCGCCGGCGGCTGATGCTGGCTTCCGCCGGACCGGGCGGAGGCGGCGGTCCTAGTGGCCGCCGTCGCCGAGGGGCAATATGTCCTGGGCCCGCCGGTGGGACTCCAGGGCGGAGACGGTGGACACGTCCTGGGGGAGCTCAGACTTCCTCCGCATGAGCGGGCGGTCCTTGCGCGGATCCCGCTGGATCTGGATTCGACGTGAAAGCATAAAAAAAAGGAAGAACTAAATAAAAAACGAATTCCACAGCTGGTGGTGGTTGGGGGGGGGCGGTGGGGGTCGGGGGGGGGGGGGGGGGGTTCACATGGGTGTCCTCCGCAGGCGGGCTACCTGGATGGCTTCTTCCTCCACCGTTTTCTTCAGCAGCGCCACGTCGTCCAGCGGGGGGCAGTCCGTCTCCATGTCCATGGGGGAGCCCGTGCCCCCCAGGTCGATGTACAGCAGGAACTGGAGGGGGGAGGGAGAAGGGGGGCGCAGGGACAGGAGGTGAGACGCGTGCGGACTCGGAGGAGTCACCCCCCCAGATGGATTCAGAGGCAAGAGATAGGAGGTTTAACCGGTGTAGTCCGTCGCTGCTATACCAGTCCATTTAAACTGAAATGGGATAAGACCCAACAGCCTGGCTTTTTTTCATCAACATGTTTTAGATATTAGAGATTATTCAAAGCCTGTGGAAGGGTGCAAGTGCAGAGAAATGGATGAACTTCACACACCTGCGGGTTGGTCTTGGCCAGACTCTCAATCTTCACCCATGCATCCTCCCTCTCCTTCCACTTGGCCTTCTCTCTGACCAAACGACAACATTTACAAAACCCGTTAGAGACCGCCGTACAAAACGTCAAACCAGAAGAAAAGACATTGAAGACATGTAGCGGGTGAACACGGATGAATGGCGTTTATTCGAGCCGATGCAAGAATGCAAGACGAGGGGTGTGACCTTACTTGCTCTTCTCAGCTCTGAACTGCTGGGTGCAGTCGTCAAACAGCTTCTGGTTCATTTCCATGAACAGCTTTAAAGCGTTGTAGATAAGCCCGTGGATTGTCCTGCGACACAATATTAAAAAAAAGCGATAAACACACAGACTAACCATACGGACGGTGGCAGCGTGTGCGCCGGTCTGCGGGGGCGGAGAGAGGCCCAGGCTGGAGGGGGGGGGAGGGAGGGAGAGAAGGCTGAGCGGGTGACTCACTTGTTCCAGTGGGTCTTGGAGTTGCGGTACAGTGCGGGGAACATGATGGGCAGGATCCTGGCCGCGTTGTCGCTGATCAGGCTCATGATGTACTCGTTGTTCCAGTAGTACAGCGCCCGCTCCGCCACCTACAGGAGCCGAGGCCGGGGTCAGTAGCGTCGTAGCAGTACCTACCAGCACCCCTTAACCCCCTCATGGATCCACCCTAACCCACTGACTCCGGTTAAGATTTCCACCATGTAATGGATATAATGTTTACACATACCGTAAATCCTCTAATATTGGCCTGTATTCCATTAGCGGCCGGGTTTCTAACATTGGCCGGTCTCGCTGTCGGAGGAGGTAAATAATGGCCATTCTCTCATACAGGCCGGGGCTATATTAGAACCAACGTTTTTTCTGGGCAGGCCTCAACATTATACTTGTGATAGTAACATACAAGTAACACAGGGGGGGCGATGTTTGCTAACGAATCCAAACCATAGCTACGGTAGCCTGGTCATCACCTCGCTCTTGACTCGAACGTGAGACTTCAGTTTTCAGTCACCGGTAGGCTAACGTAACGTACGCGGTAAGGTGTCTAAACCTGTAAGTTGCCTTTTGTTATGAATCAATAGCCTAATTATCACCATGTATGGTTAAGTGTATCAATGCCTAATTATCACCATGTATGGTTAAGTGTTTTCAATGCACTACCGGTATGTTTGCTACGTTTTTGTTAACATATTACTACACTGGAATTTAGCCTGAATTACCGGTATTTGTTCTGTATACCGTTATGGTAACTGTACTTTTTCAATAAATGAACCTAGTATTTTATAGGTTCAAATAGACACAAAATCTCGTTTTTATTAATTCCACTGGTAGTCTGTTTTGCTCGAATAGAAATAGAGGCCTGTCTCTAATTCTGGCCTCCTTCCATTAATGGCCTGGACCGCGATACACTTGAGTGAAATAAAGGCCCGGGCCTATATTAGAGGATTTACGGTAATACATTCTGGCAAGAAGTTTGGGACGAACAAATCCAAACAAAAAGACTAGAAAGTGGCCAGAGGCGCTTCACACAGATGATGTGAAGAGAGCCTTCTGGAGAGGAGGGTTTGTTCAGGGATGTGGTTGAAAGGGATCCAGGAAGTTTGCCTTTCTGGGGGGGGGGGGGGGGGGGGGGGGGAGGCATGTATTGGGGGCGTGAACAAATATCCTGCAGTACAGGATCTTGCATACAATATCCACTTAAGTGAGAATCTCGAAGATCTCCCTAAAGATTTTCATGGACTGATTTGCAGCACGATGAATGTCATAAATGACATGAATGATGGTTTGGTTGGCGACATTCCTGCCCTGCTGTCGATCACAGGCAGGGGCTGGTTTGAGGGCAGGCGGTGCTACCAAAACATATAGATTTGCCCCCGTTGCCACCAAAAAGAACCAAACAGAGGTCCGAGAGATTGCTGCTTTAACGGTAGGGAAGGCAATTTGGAGGAACTCGATTTTGAAGGTACCCTACCCCTCCTTCATAGATAGGACAGCATATACACAGAATTTGAATTGAAGAATTAATATTGGTTTCAAAACCAAGTGGGTGTGTGAGGGAGTTTCCCCTCAGTGACTTTGAGTGATGTGAAATGTGTTCTGGTGCAAATTGCAAATTCTGTGATCCGACGTGTCGATTAGTATTTCTTGAATGCAACCGTGACGCACGGGTCCAAACAATCAAGGATCTGATCTGGCTACACAGGGCAAGTGTTACCAGATTGGGCCAGGTTTCCCACCCAATCTGGCAACACTGGCATCGGGTGGAAACCTGGCCAAATCTTGCAACACTTCACATGGCCATAAGCCCGGTCACCAGCCTTGGGTTTGAGAAGCGTCGGTCTAGCGTGCACTCGGTACCTGGAAGTGGGGGCTGGAGACGCACTTGGCCAGCTGTCGGAACAGTGGCTCCATGACCTTGACGAACTCCGAGGGCTCGATGACGTCCAGGATCTCCTCCAGCTCATTGAGGAACATCACCTCCTTGGGGCTGTGGGTCTTGGGCCAGTACTTGAGCAGCGCCGTCACAGCCTGCAGAGAAACCAGAGCCTTAGCACCCACGAATATATGGTTGATGGGTTGGATACATGGTTTATGGGTTGGATGTATGGTTTATGGCTTGGATGTATGGTTTATGGCTTGGATGTATGGTTTATGGGTTGGATGTATGGTTTATGGGTTGGATGTATGTTATAGGTTGGATGTATGGTTATGGGTTGGATGTATGGTTATGGGTTGGATGTATGGTTATGGGTTGGATGTATGTTATGGGTTGGATGTATTGGTTATGGGTTGGATGTATGGTTTATGGGTTGGATGTATGTTATAGGTTGGATTTATGGGTTGGATGTATGTTATAGGTTGGATGTATGGTTTATGGGTTGGATGTATGGTTTATGGGTTGGATGTATGGTTATGGGTTGGATGTATGGTTTATGAGTTGGATGTATGGTTTATGGGTTGGATGTATGGTTTATGGGTTGGATGTATGGTTTATGGGTTGGATGTATGGTTTATGCCATAAACCATACATCCAACCCATAAACAATACATCCAACCCATAAACTTTATGGGTTGGATGTATTGTTTATGGGTTGGATGTATTGGTTATGGGTTGGATGTATGGTTATGGTTATGATGTATGTCATCATGGTTTGGATATGTGATTATGGTTTGTCATGGGGGCTCCATCCCAAACCCAAAGGATTGTATTTGATTGTTTGAACCAACCACAACACTAAAATCCATCTATACAGTTTTGGCAATAAGATTGTAATCCAATTGTCCAAATCAAGTGATTTTCCGGTGAACGGGATAACATGGTAACCCTTGACCCCGTGAGTCAATGGATCCTGAGCGGAATACAAAGTGTTACAAAAGGCTTACCGGTTCTGTGAGAGTGCTGTCCTTCTCAAGGAACTGAACCACACAGTAGGCCAGCTAACAGAGAAAGTAAGTGATGCAACGGTTATTATCAGACAAATGAAGGCTGTGAGTGTATCGAGATGATTCATAACATGGATGCAACTACTGACCTGTGGGTGATAGACGCTGAGAGACTTGACTTTGTGCAGTGGCAGCAGAACTTTCAGAAGGAATATCTTGTGCTCCTCTTTTAGTGGTAACGCAAAGCCGTTGATTATGCTGCAAGAGATCAGATCACAGAGGTCATGAAGGAAAGTACCAAGAAGCTCCGCTTGGAGGCCACGCAGACTTCACTTTCGCTATCGCTACTTTCTCTGCATAGGTCACTACTCTGTAGTCGAAATGAGAATGATTTACTGGGAACCACCGGGCTTCCACTGAATATCTATACCCAGAAGAAATTCTAGACTAAAATTAAGCTTATTAATAAACCAGCTGGTTGTCAGTTTATGTATTTAATCATATTTGGGAGAAGCCTGTTGTGAAAGAGGCTATTTATATGCATAATTTGCATTATTATAGATTCTTATCTCAACCCGTGATCTTTTTTAGAAATCGTAAATCAGAAGAATAGAAGGGAGCCACAGAAGCTTGGGGGGCTTCGACCTGTTCTTACCTGCCTAATATTTCCAGTAGCTCTGCTATTCCGTTATGATGTTCAGTCTCATAAATGAACCTGCGAACAACAATCAACCCACAGGCGGTTAATTAAGAGAATCCATCAGCCTCCAGTATGGGTAAATAACCACAGATGTCCTTAATGATTCCTCCTCGTCCGCTACGCACCTATAAAATATGTTGTTAATATGTTTTCGGATGTAGGCCCGCAGACCCAGGAACTTCCCGTAGATGCGGTGGAGCGTGGTTTTTAAAAAGTCTCTCTCGCGGGGGTCCTCGCTGTCAAACAGGTCTAGTAGCTGTGAGGATGAACACAAGGAAGAACATGAAATGAAAAGGCACCACTGCAGCGTGACTGAAACACAGCAATCGTCAATTTTACATTTTTGGAAACCGAAAGAACGTGACGAATGCTGACTGTAGGCCTATATGTTAAGTATTTTTGTACTTGTATCTTCATTTTACATTCACATAAGAAACAGAAAATGAAAAAAAAATGCTCACCTGCATGACAAATCTCTGGTCGATATACTTTTTGGCTACATTTGGTTGAAAGTCTGGTGACTCCAAGAACCGCAGGAAGAACTCATAGACCAGCTGCCGGAAAGGGGAGCGAACAAGGAAGTCACTCAAACAATAAAACATAAGGAGTGTTGTATGTGTTGATATACTATGCCACTTTATTACATCTATTAAAGGCCACATGATGTGACATGATCTACCTGAGGGTCTGATATGATCTACCTGTAGGAGTCACACAATCTACCTCTAGGTGTGCCATGATCTACCTGTAGGACTCCTACAGTAGGAGTCACACGATCTAGCTGTAGGAGTCACACGATCTACCTGTAGGAGTCACACGATCTACCTGTAGGAGTCGCACGATCTACCTGTAGGAGTCGCACGATCTACCTGTAGGAGTCGCACGATCTACCTGTAGGTGTGACATGACGTACCTGTAGGTGTGACATGACGTACCTGCAGGTGTGGCCATGCAGCCTCTAACGTGGGCTCGTCCTCCTCCGGGTCAAACTCCGCCCCCGTGGGGTTGGATGATGGGGGCAACGTCCGGAACATGTTCCCCGAGAACTGGGACCAGGGAAACACAAAATAACAAAAAAGTCAAAAAATACAATCAAAAAACAAAGATTGACCCTCACGCATGACACCACTTATGAGCATAAAAGATGTCCCGACAAAGTCCCCACTTTGATGATTAAAGCGACCGCTGGACTTCAAAGCGCCATGGGCGAAGGGTCTGCCAGGCCTGTAAGAGGATATTTTCATGCTGATTCGACAGCTCCCTTGCATTTCCTGCCGCAATGATCAAATAACGGCCGGGGTTAAGAACGAGGCCACATTTGCACCTTGATCGTCCGCAGGTCACCGCGTGGCACCGAGGAAAGGCTTTGATAAACATCAAAGTGCTTTAAGCCGGGCGGGTGAAAGCAAACTTGGCCACATGACGCCTTCGGAGCAGCGCATCCATAAACCGATTCAGACGTAATAATAACTGAAGGACGGTGGTCACGTCAGCCACAACATTGTTGCAGTGAAAACATCACTAATTTAAAAGAAGGGTTTGGATCGGCATCGGCCAACACTGACTGATGGGGGGGGAGACAATGGTTCCTCAAACAGAGGAGTTAGTGAAACACAACAAGACTACGACTTGCGTCAGCCGTCCAGTATCCACTGTAGACCACCAGAATGACCATCATTTAGGAGTTTTAAAACCATGCATGGTTCAATCGCTATCAACTGAACTATCCGAGTATGGTTCAGCGACTACAGTCCCCTAGGAACCAGGGTCTTAGTCTCACTCGGGTTCACAGGGGGGTCTGAGAGGCTGCGGAGTCCTGTGACTCGGTCATGAGTAAGGCTGGAGCTATACGAATCGGAAATAGCCAGGGAGTATTTACGCCACTGGCGATTGCCGTCTGCGACGGAGTTATTGAATAAAAGATCAAAAGGATGGTGTTACAAGGCAGACCATAATACAAAGGTTTGTTCATCCACTGATGTATCTTCAGGAACCAAGCGATCGTTGTGTACTGCACCAGGTTACCGGCTTGGCTTGGGGAACTAACAAAGTAAAACTGTTTTTTTTGTTCATTAGTGTGATCAAGTTAAGCAATTTTGTCTAACCGATGGTTTTATAATAGTTGCTGATATTTCCCCAAAAATATAAATTTTACCGCATCAACACTAGTATGAGCTATGGAATAGATATTGGAGAATTTTATACAAAAATCGGATGTCTTCATCCAGGATGTTTTCCTTTTAGAAACATCATTCTTCACGTGTTAAATCCATATAAAAATAGCCTTATTTGTGTGTCAAACTGATCCAAAATAAAATCCACACATAATTCCGCCTTGCAGCCGAGCATACGCTAATTAACGGAACTATAAACGTCTAGTAAATCCCACTCGATTCATCGCCCGCAGGCCACCCCGCTGCATTAAACACCCCCCACCTCCACCAACCTCCACCCCCTCCACCTCACTCACCATGTGCACCACCTCCGGGTAGATAGGCTCCGTGATGACGTTCCGGTTGTGTGTGATGAACTCCACCATCTCGCTGAGCGCAGCGCGCTTCACTTCCTTCCATTTCAGGTCGCTCAGCGGGTCGGACAGGAAGTCGAAGAGGACGCAGCATTGCCGCAGCTTCTGGAGGAAGAGCTTCTCCTGTTCGGCCGGGGGAACATCTGCGTGGAGAAGAGGGCGGACACCGTTATGCACCCGTTCATTCTCTGTGGACTGTAACAGGACCATCCTAACAGGAGCTGTCGTCTCTCCCTTTGGTCCCTATAGATATTCGCCAATACCTCTCGCCTTTCCTTCCACAAAACGTATAAGTACCGGTGGTATTTTTACATGAATAATGTCAGATAGTTGTGACGGGTACATGCAAGGAGATAGAATAGTTCTTTTTAAAGATATGCAGATAATTTAAGCAATTTCTTTATTCACATCACCCTAACCGTTATCCTGTATGTCATGGGGGGCCACGGTACAACTTGGGTGTTTATGATCATAGCCAAGGGGTCGGGAGCCTTTACATTTGGCAGATCCATAAGATAAATGAATGACTTGAGATGGATGATAAAGAGCCAAAGAAGAGTTTGCACAATTCCTTTTCAAATGTTTGAGGCAAGATATTCATTCAATGGATATTCGACTATTTGGGCTGGAAAGAAGGATGATATTCCCTTTCCTAGCAGTTTATGATCTACTCTGATTAAATACTGGTCAATAAATGTTGAATCTGACTTGGATATGACCCTAGCTTTGTAACTTTTTGCCAATGAAATGTAGCTTTGTAATTGAAGACATGTTTAGATTATTTTTGTTAAAATTGCATTTATTTCTGGTAATACAATATAATTTCAGCATTATGGTCAGCTGTTTGCAATCACTAAAAGCGGCAAGTATGGCTCCAGAACCATAGGTTCCTGACTTCTGTCCTAGATGAAGGGTTGTGGGTTTATACCCCAATTTCCACAGTGTACCTCAGTTTAGTTCAGTTCTGTTTTATTTGTCATTGTTACAGAATAACAACGAAATGTTGTTAGAGCAAAACACAGACAGGCATTTAGTTTTAGTTGAAGTCATTCTTCAGCTACAAGCCTTCGCCCTATCAGCTCCTCAATGACATGCATCCTACAAAACTCCTTTTTGGTAAAGGAGTCTGCTGTCTCTAAATAAATAGTACATGTAAATATTTCACCTAAAACTGCCATTAGAAAATGTTGCGTGAAAAGAACCTTAAGAAATTCTCCTTTCTGACTGCAGATTACAAATAGCTGTCTGAACGTCCATCTTATCAGCCAACTGTCCAATGCTGTTTCTAAGCAGTAGGGAGTCAAATCACAAGCCTGGCATTGGAACCTCTCTGTTCATGTTTGATGTCCAAAGGGCTGCACCAACGTGCACAGACCAAACAATCACAAGGGAAAACTTGAAGCAAGGGACAAAATATACAATATTTCTTCTTAGCAAAAGCTTAAATGCAGACGTCCGTTATTCTTTTAGTGAAAATATACCGTTGAGTTCCTTTACTACCGTCTCTATAGCGTAACGAATAGACCGGTGTACAGCAGCAGCAGTCATCGCTGCACTTTCATCGTAATCATCCCGCCTCATGTGAGATAAACGGTTGTGATTGGTCGGTCTACTTCATACCCGATTGTACGGGAGCGACGCCAGTCCCGTCTGCAGAGGAAATGAAACATGAGCTCGCCAAATCTGTCTGGTTCCCAGGCTACCGAATCACCGTTAACTTCTGCGAAACCTCCAAAGGGGACAGGTAAGAAACCTCATTAGACCGCACACTAATCATATTTAAAACCGAGCAGAACACCAGCGACGGTGCAGACGGATTACAGGGCGAGCAACACCACCTTTAATAAGGTCAGTGCAGTCAGGCCCAATCCCTAATCACGGCTCACAAATTACCGTCCCCTGCTTTCGGGGTAGTATCATTCCTAAAAATAATTAAAGTAAACGAGCAATTGAAACCCAACTGATGCTGATCTATCCAAACCCGGTGATGTTGAATTTCCTCCCGACTGCAATTATTTGGTTACGGGCCATGTCACAAGTGCAGAACCCATGATGAAGCATCAAGGAACAGGATTACACATTTTGCTCGGGCTTTCCTTCACAAACACCCCCTCCTGGCCATGGGGCACTCCCTACTTTGCAGTGGAGTAGAGGAGACGTAGCCGATGTTTGAGTGCTGATGCCTTAATACCACCGTGCCGACAAGAGTCCTTCTCAAATGGGATGGAACACCCCTCCAGATCCATTACGAGAACACACGGCAGCACATTCATCACTGTCAACAAGACAGCCCATTCTTTAGTGCCAGAGAGCATGCATGACTTCCCCACTCAACAGCTTTCCCCTGCCAATCGATCGTTCCCGGCCCGGAAGCATGGGAGGGGTGGTGGCGAGAGAAAACAATCAGAACGCTTACTCATAGAATTATCACGTAAGCTGTGAAGGTCAACGCAGAGCCCACCTCCACACTGAGGACATGCCATTTACTCCAGAGCACGGTACAGGCAGACTAGAGCGACAGAGTGTCAGGAGGCCCTGGCCATTTTAAAGTGGAGCACATCCGCTTTTTCTTATTGAAAGGTCAGCGGTGGGACGTGATGTGAGAGAGTTGGTAAGATCTGAGGTTGGGTCAAAATGGGAAGTAAACCGCCCTTCATTAACTGCAGGGACGTTGGACATCCACTTTCAAAATCTCTTGCTACGGAAAAGAACAGCTCCGCTCAGAATAGGCGAACAGTGTTTTAATTCAGGCCGCCCCGATAGGGCTAATGGAGCAGGCCATCGGGCTAGAGGAAAAACAAAGTGTGTGTAGACATCATCCCTCGGTTTGCCTCACCATCCGGCCATGGAGAACCAACGGTTACCCCACCTGTCACTCAACCAAACCCTGATCAAACCAACAGTCAATCAAGCACACTCACACAATCCGCATAGTTAGTTGACCATCTCTTTCGGCTGGTATGTATACACACATTATAGTCTTATAGTATGGCTAATGTGCATTTCAGAATGACGTATACTCGAGACCACAACCCTAGCAACAGTGAATCCTTTGCTGATACCAAGTCCACGAAAGCCGTCCACTATTTCATCGGACAATATGTGTGTGTGTGTGTGTGAACATCATCATGGCGACATGTTCAGTGCAGGTGTGTGTGTGTGTGTGTGTGTGTGTGTGTGTGTGTGTGTGTGTGAACATCACCATGGCGACATGTTCAGAGCAGGACTTTGGTCCAGGGGAGGTCAACAGTGATTCAAAGATGGCTTCCGCCTTCGGCCGTGGTTGCTTAACAACGAGGATCCTTTGATTGTGGAATATTGTCTGCTATCGGTGTATCATATACATGTCAGTAGGTGTTATCAGTATGAGAGTTAGTTGGATATATTTACACAGTCTATCTATATACACACACACACACACACACACACACACACACACACACACACACACACACACACACACACACACACACACACACACACACACACACACACACACACACACACACACACACACACACACACACACACACCCACCCCTAATAAAACCGTCATCTGGGTAAAATGGTTATCTTGCTGCATGACAAACAAGCTCTTGACTGTTGTGGGAAAAAAAAAGTCAGGAAATCAACACGTCCGCAAAACAAGAACTATATGAATGTGAAAATAAATTGCAATGAAGGATGTTTCCACAAAACCAAACTTCACACCCAAGGCACATCGCAGATAGTAACGGAGAATTTATTCAACACTTCCAGTGTGAAAGACACTTTGCTCATGTGAGTTATGTAAAAGCAGTTTTCTCAATTACTGGGGTTGGTGGGTCAGCCAAACCGGGGATTAAATCCCATTATTACGTAGCACAATCCAATCAATGAGTTACGTCAATCCATAATACATTTTTGTGGTAATGAAATGCAACCCATGATTGCTGAAATGATTGGTTGATTAATGAATTACTCAACAGACAATAAACTGCTAAATGTTGTGCGCAGTTGTTTCGTCACCTTTCCCTTTACAGTAATATATTAACAAAAGTGTCCAACAGTTTGATGCTAGCAAGCTCATAAATTATATTAGAATTTTCTGTTACTGTTGGTTTAGCTGCGCATTACAAGGTGTGTTTGCATATCTTTAGCCTCATAGCATAATTGCCTGAATCATATTTAGTCCAAATTGTGATATCTAACCTAACTCCACTCTCCTAATGCTGTTTATTCTCTGGGCCTCATTGGCTATATCCTAAGCCAATCAGAGTGCTTTTTACATTCCATAATAACTATCTGCCGAAGTCATCTACTTGACTTGTGCATTTGAAGCTAAATACAAGATGAACCTGAAAACATTTAACAAGGCAATTATGCTATGAGGCTCACGGCATGACTCAGTAACTTGAATGCAAAGAGATCAATACAATATAAATGCGGTAAGGTTGTGTAACATTTCAAGAATATGTTTAGATGTCTTCATATTTTCCCATGCAACGCCGGATTTCGGAAATAGGCAGATGTTGAGTAACTCAGCCTCTGAACACAAGATGTCCCAAACAATAACATTGAAATGTTTTCATATCCATCAATGTTCTCTCAAGTGTTAAGCAGTGGGCTTGAAGTGTTTGATGACCAACCGAACTGAGTGAAGAGTCTTAACTAACTTGGATTGCAGTCATACTGACATTTGCATCTTAATGAGGAGAATAATCTTCCAAAGCTTTCTACTACACACCATTCCATTCAACATACCAGTTGCTTTTGAGCAAGGCACGTCCACCTTAATGTAGCGTGTCTTTGTGTGTGTCTCTGTGTGCGTGCGTGTCTGTCTGGTGCCTGTCTGTCTGTCTGTGTGTGTGCGTGCCTGTGTGTGTCGCTGGGTGTCTGTGTCTTTGTATGTGTGTCTGTGTGCGTATCTGTGTGTGTGCATTTGTGTGTGTCTGTGGGCATCTCTTTGTATGCATGTCTCTATGTGTATGTCTGTTTGTCTCTGTGTACATATCTGTGAGTGTTTCTCTCTGTATGCGTGTCTCTGTGTGTGCGCCTGCCTGTCTCGTGTGTGCGCATGCCTGTCTCTATGTGTGCGCGTGTGCCTGTGTGTCGCATCTCACGCTACCACCGTTTTCCCAGAGCTCGACCTCAGGCCTGCTCCAGTTACACAACAGCTCTGGGGTTTCTGTGCGAGCCTGAAATATTGAGGAACACGCTGTGCAACTGTAGACTTCCCACACAGGCCCCACTGCATGGCTGCCAGCCTGACCTTTACTCCCCAACAGGTCCCTGCTTGCAGGCAGGTATCGACTCGACACGCGCCGCCCCGAGGCCAGACCGCCACTGCCACATAGTCAGGCTGGAAAACAAGCCCTCTCTCCTTCTGGTAGAATGCGCTGGTACAATGTAGACGAGGTTCCATCATTTCCGAGGGCAGTGTACGATTTTATAACGCTGCGAATTTACCCAAGCAAACAATAAAAAGCACAACAAGAACCATGGGCTTCGACCGAGTGATCATGCATATTCAAATGTAAAGGGTTCCGTTTAACTCCCAAATCCACCGTGAGTGTGGGCCTGGCTCGGGCCCTAACTCGAGCATTCATTCATGAAACAGCAGGCTTACACCCAACGCCTCCATACCGACTCAAAAAGGTGGAATAATCTCTCAATAGGGGCTCCGATGTGGGTCAATAAGGATTAGATTGATCAGTAAAATGGAACCTCAGCCCCGATGCATACAGCCCTCAAACAAACACAATCCCAGCCCACTTCCTTTGACATCAGCAGTCTTGGTGGGGGATGGGAGGCAGAAAAGGCAGTAAAACTAGCCCTCCTCCTCCCTCTGTTAACCCCCTTCCCCTCGCTCTCTCTCCCTCTCTCTCACACACTCACACAATCGCACGCTGCTAACAGCTAGCTGAGCAGCACTCCGCCGAACGCATAAAACACAAACATCCCTCTGCCCCCCCTGAAATACTATGGCCACAGCGACCACTACATAAAACCCCTCTCCACCCTGTTCTCTAGAAAAGCCTGTAGCGAGCCAGCCCCAGAGCCCCAGAGCCATTATCCTCACAGCAACATGCATTTAGCAGCTAGGGATTGTTGAGGGAAACGACATTCCTCACCAGACTGCCTTTGACTGACACACACAAACACACACACACACACACACACACACACACACACACACACACACACACACACACACACACACACACACACACACACACACACACACACACACACACACACACACACACACACACACACACACACACACACACACAAGCAACGGAAGGTATTCTCACCTCTAAAATGCATGAGGGCCATGGGCTGGAAGGGCCCGTTGGAGCTAGATGCGTCCAGTACCATTTCGTCGGCGGCTCTAGCGCATGCCAACATCAGGGTGCCGAGGCTGGGCGGGAGCGGAGCAGAGGGCAGCCCGTGCTAAGGCGACGAGCCAGCCTCCATTTTAGCACAAACACCGAGCAGAAAATGAAGCTCCCCTGCTGCTGAAGGGAACCAGCTAGTTAGTGACGTCATAGCCCACAGCGGCAGCCCCATTGGCCGGCTGCAGTCACATGGGCCTCCCTGTCAGAATAAATAAACACGCGCGATGGGATTGGCCAGGGGGCCTGTTGGAGGGGGGAGGAGTGACGGCCGCTGTGATTGTTGCAAGAGGAGGTTTGGAGAGTGGAGGCTAGGCCGTGATTTACAGGTTGGTAAATCAGGCGGGTGAAAGGCTGTACATTAAATAGTTGGATGGGAAAATAAAGACCACTAAAAACAGACCGCACCCAGTTCCAAACTGAGGCCAGCCAACAGAGAGGAGGGGGGGGGGGGGGGGGGGGGGCGGCCGTTGTCGTGTCCCTCACTGTCAAGACGAATCAAACCCAGCCACACGACGCAGGGAGTGAGGTCACGAACAAACATTGAAAACAATGGAGTGAAATGAAATAAAATTAACACCATACAGTGGCCAACACGAACAATAAAGACAATCCAAGGCCCGAGAGCTGCAGCCTCCTGACGCAGGCTTCAAATTAACACAGGAAGCACAGCTTACATAATGCAAAACGTATCACCACATGTCAAACAAGCAAGTCAAGAGGCTGCGGTCCAGTGCTCGACATACATCACTATAACCAGCGCCAAGGGGACAGGGACTGAGCGTGTCTGTTGTGTTGTATTCTTGTGTGGGGGTGTGTGTGTTTACGTTCCCCTGGCAGATGGCTCTGCGGGAGGACACCCTGAGCCCAGGTGTAGGCGACACAAAAAGAAAGGCAGGAAGTGCATTTGCAGGCAACACAGGATGCTCTGCTGACGCAACGAATAGCATCGTCTCAGCGGCCGTAAACCACAACACCCTTTCCCCTTTCTTTACGAGCAGCATTGTTCACCTTTTGAACATTGACATTTATCAGAGGTTTCAATGTGTGTGGTCATCCGAATGAATCGAGATAAGCTTCACGACTTTGCACTGTCGTTTGATCAGCCTCCTCCTCCATTCCAGGCAGTAGAATATATTCAGATTATTAAAACAATAGTGTGTTCAGAGTATGACACTTATTCTTCAGCAGCTTCTTAAGGCCACGTCCCAGAAATAGTTAGTGTGAATGCATTTTGAACACAGTAATAAAGCTTTATTAATAAGCACATGCATCAATACACATTTTATTCTCCAATGAGTCGTAGATCTTTAACCATAACATGGTCACGTCCAAAACCCTTTTCTTCTGCTTACTCAAAACAAATGCTGCTTCATGCCTCATTTTATTAATAGGGAAGGTCTAATTTCAATATTTCTTTATTTGTAGGTTTTTCCACACATTTGTTAAAGCAACGTGTGCGATTTGCTCATCAGCATTGCAGTCTAACTCCATTAGTCGCATTATTCATCAAAATCGGTCAGTTCAACCAGAACTATGCGTGTTCACCATTTTGAGATCCATCAATAAGAATTGGGTCAAATAAGCACAGATTTCAACCTGTTATCACATACAGACATTGAAGCCAATAGTAAAGGCGGGTGGTCTGGCCAGACTAAATGAAGGGCTCTATATCGCTGGGCCGGCCCCCTAGTCATGGGGGACAACCGACTATCAAAAGATCTGTTGTATTGAAAAAGACTAAGCTGCAACACACAATACTCTGTTATAAATACTCCACCCTGCTTCTTTTTGGCACATGCAAACAGCAGACCTGAGTTCTTTTTTTCGGAGGTCAGGGCTATTCTGAGCAACGCGGTGGAAGACAACTTGTGAGACATCATGAGTCTTTTTGTCGTTGTTGTGTTTCTTTGTATGTGGAAAAGCAGCTTAATTAACACATTTTCAGGGGCTTCATTTGAAATTCTACTCTTTCTTGCCACCACCTCACCTGATTAGTATGCAGTGAGAAAGACCCTGGTTTGGTTTAACAATGGTCCTGTTAAAAAAAGCTATTTACCATATTTTCCTGCGTTGAGTACAAGGAAATAAAAGCATCCTACAGGCCAGAAATACATTACATTTGAGGATGCACGTTTTAATAAGTGTTGCATGGTTTTCCCACAGCACTTTGAAGCTGGTAAGGAAAAAATTCTAAATCCCTAAATAATCAAATTTATGCATTTATTATTAGTGACAGCCCAAAACAAAAGGGTTTTGACCCCTTTGTACAAAAACCAAGCATGGCACAATAAAGCATAGGAATTTCCCTGATAATATTGATTAACAAATCCTACAAGGCTTGCTTCTTTAGGAGGTTGATAGAAGGGGGATTTGATAACGTGAATACCATTCTAACCAGAAGGTGGAGACAAATTGAGATGGTTTATTGCTTACTTTCAGCTGGGATCTATTTAGACAGGGAACACAGCCCTCCACAAGCCTTGTTACTCTGTCATTCAGCCAGGAACCATGTCGTTTAAAAAAGGCTTTGAATTGTTCAACTGGGAAGACTTGCAGTTTACTTAAACTTTTAAGTCTGGCACAACAAACAGAGACGTGTTATTCTCTGCTAGGAAACATGGAGAAAGCAACAAGGGCACTCCTCAGTATAGAAAAAAGTACAACCAAATCGGACGCTTGGATCTTGTCTCAATTGAAGGACTCTCAAGGAAGGGCAGAAATATGCCTGGAATGAGAACAGCGCGAGCGCAGTGCCTGTTTGGGCATGAACGAAACTGATAACAACTTCCATCACCACTTTCAGAAGCCGTCATCCAGGATCTCGGACTGCAGATACAGAAATGAAACGCACCGATTAAAAGCCTGAGTTTGGTTTTATTCCGCATTTATAACTTCCGTTCCGCACCGCCCGACTCTGAACACACCGGACCAGCCCACTGAGGGAACACTGACTGGGTGCCCTGATTGTGTTGGGAGGATTCAGTCCCTGAGAGCTGGATCACACCCAGCTCTGTCAACGGTGCCTTGCCCGAAGGCAGAACAACTGTGGTTATCTCTCAAGGCTGTCACAAGCGAGTCACAGAAACTGTTTATTTTTTATGCCACCCCAATTATCGTTCTTAAAATAGACAAAAACAACAGCCTCACAGCTTGACTCTATATCCCGATACTGGAGGACTGCTGAATCACTGCACATCGCCGACTGGAAGCGCAGAGTTCTTATGGGTGGGCTGGTGTAAATGAGGTATTTACAAGGAACGCCGGGCCCTCACAAGGAGAGAATAGGTGTCCAAACCAATCATTTAAAAGCATTGGATTTAATTTGTGTTGCATGAATAGCCTCGCTGCAAGACAAATGAGCTTTTTTCAAGTTACAAAGTAATCAGGCATGGTCAATTCACAGGATTGGTGTGAACTTCACAGTTGATAACAAACAACTGTATTTACCAGGAAATAGACACATAGTTTGATGTATTCAACAGAAAAGGCAGTAGTAGCTTTCTCCTGGAATCTGTGTAACCTGTGCAGACTTATATGTTAATATATGACCACACCATAAGGCAAAGTCATCTTGTCTTTTTCAGTATTACGTGAGAGACAGAGTGGGTTTAGCCCATTTCATTTTAAATAGACCTATAGTCTTGGAAGGCATTCTGAACTTGTTTATTGTTTACATGTTTATTTTGACAAATATAAATTTGAAAGTGAATTATGTTTATTTAGCCAAAAAAATCCAAAGAGCAAACTGTCAGCCACTAACATTTCAGTAGGTCAGCAAAATAGTTACGATGCAATTAGACTGACATGCATATGCAACGGTCACGTTCCAGCGTTTAATATATAAATGTACCGTGTTGTGTTACAGCCAAGGCAGCAGAAGAGCCCGGTGTACATTGCACACTGCAATGAGGAAGTGATTGTCAAAGCTAACCTTTGACCTTGACCACTCCGTGGGCGACTGCAGGCGATGACCATGCGTTGTGCTTCTTGGATCTCACCCAGTAACAATGTTTGTTTTATAACACAATAAGTCTCCATTCAACTTAGTATTAACTTCTTTATCTTTTATGTAAGCAAATGAAGCCTCATAGTTCATCTCTGGTGTTAAGCCGGTTTGCTCCAGCAGTGATTTACACTTCAGTGGTTTAGCCTACGATTGTTTTCCAGCCGCTTTGCTGAGATTACTGTGAAGTGCAATACATTCATTTATTGAGTATGTACACGTTAATGATTTGCCTGTGCACAGAACTGATGTGCTTGTGCACAGTACTGATGTGCTTGTGCACAGCACAGATGTGCTTGTTCACAGTATTGATGGGCTTGTGCACTGTGCTGCTTTGCCTGTGAACAGTACTGATGATTGTGGGCACCGAGGGGTTTAGTCATCTCCATGATTCCGAGAGGACTCTGGTGCCAACATAAATAGTCCCATCCAACGTTCGGTATAAGGCCAATCATGAGCTAATGCCACCTATGGTATAAATGTGTTTTTTATGCTCTACAGCAGAACACAATTTTTAATTTTTTTGACAGGGACAATTTAACAATTGAGGGGAGTGCAGTAGTGGGCACCTAATAATAAAAAATATAATAAGACAAAGCATTTTGTGAATTGGAATTACAAAGCATCATTTCCAATTCCCTTCAAATAAAAAGGTTGATTGCAGTGGCGTTAGTGATCCAGCTGAGGCACTGTGCCACTGCAAGATGCATGTAGGGTCAAACCCTACACAACATGCCCAAGACAACAGCCTGCAGAATGCAATGCATACAATGCATGTGAAGTGCTATAACCTATATATTTATATACATATCAAAGAAAGAAACGTGCGACAGGACAAGAGTATGGCTCAAAACCATCCTGTAATGCAAGTGCCATGGCATTAAAGCCTTATCTCGGGATTACCACTAAATATAGACGCTCTGGTTAAATCCACAGCAAAGTCCACACCATGTAGGCCTATGTCCTCTGTTAGTTTCCATGTCTTGCGTAATGCCTCCTTTATCCCTCTGTCATACCAAACATAATGCCGCTGGACAAATGAAAAAAATAACAGCATGGGTGACTATGTGGCCATAGGGGTCGACATTAGTTGGCTTTGAGTGCGAGCATCTGATCTCTTGAAATACTCCAGCACAACACTCGATGTCTGGGGGTCCTGCAGGATTTGATGTTGACATGAGCTTCTGGATGAGATCCAAGTGCATACATGTACGTTTTCCTAATAGTTTTTTCGAAAGCAATACATTAACCTAACCTAGAATGTTATGCAATGTGAGGTTATGCAATGTTATGCAACATTGCACAGATCAGAGAAGTGTACAAAGGCGCTTTCAGAGTACGAGAGGAACCTTGGACTTGACATCATTGTTCAAGAGAAAACATCGAAATGCTGACTGTGTGCGAGAGGATGCTTTGGGTGTTTTTGGACTACCACTTCAGGCCTCTTTACTTGGCCAAACGTGAGAGGTCGCAATTCATTTAAAAGCTGATTTTGTATCACTGTTACATTTAAGTCTAATTAAAAATGATACAACTCAGATATTGCGTTAGTATCATATATTTTTCTGTACAGTAGCTGCTACATCTTTCTTAATTGAATTGATAATCAATTATATTTGTTGTCAATTATGACAAAATGCATACATTATTATATATATATATATCATATATATATCTATATATATATATCTATATATCTATATATATATCTATATATATCTATATCTATATCTATATCTATCTATATCTATATCTATATCTATATCTATATATATATATATATATATATATATATATATATATATATATATATATATATATATATATATATATATATATATATATATATATTATACACCCAAGTTATAAAATGTTAATATTTTGTATGTTGCCAACAGTAGTGCCGGGAGCCATTGTGTCCATGAGGGTTGTGAACTTGGGGAGGTAAATACCTTTGAAGGCTGGCAGTTTCTGCAGCTCCCGGTTGTTGCTCAGGCTGAAGCGAGAGGAGCTCTGCCTCTTGTCCTTTTTGACAGGTGTCTGGGAAACTGGCTGCTTCCCCTTCAGCAGCTGCGTGGTGGGAGGGACATTGTTGCCGCCCTTCCTATTGGAGCCCGACTGAGGGGGTAGAAAATTTGCATGTCAGCGGCATTGAACTAGGGCCAGGCAGGATCCGCCATGCATAACGGTATCAAGTGACGGCAAAACCAAAAGAAGTGAGCGCTTCTCTCACACTTCCTCAGAAACAAA
The DNA here is from genome assembly GCA_900291075.1 of Melanogrammus aeglefinus. NCBI lineage: Eukaryota > Metazoa > Chordata > Actinopteri > Gadiformes > Gadidae > Melanogrammus > Melanogrammus aeglefinus. Next base: position 28,814 of record OLKM01002306.1, on the reverse strand, counting down.
ACAAAAACACACTGTCGTTAGAGCCCTAAAGCATACTCAACGTTAACAACGACGTCTGGTATGCAGAAGAAACGATGATGACTTCCGAGTTAATCTTGTTCATAAACTAGACAACACCTTAATGTAGACCCACAGTTCCCCGGATTTAGCTGAAGCCAAAACATTGACGATAGAAAACCACAACATAATCTATTTTAGGACACCTCCGTTATCACCCATACGAGCAACCTGTGGAGAAGTCTCAAACATCGGCTGGTCTCTTATTCACGATTGTCTATGGAGTCAATAGAAGCCCCGTAGAGAATTGGGCAGACCCACTGTGGAATCCAATGAATGTACTAGGTGGCATCTAGGCTGGTCCCACAGGCCTGTTAGGTTCCACTTGACAACACCACCTGACCACTCAGTGTTCGCTTCCCTAGCTGCAGCTGTGAAGTTTCCTCTGTGATTCACAAGGGAAAGGGGTTTGTGTAATTAACAAAACCTAACAAAAGTAGGCAACCATCTGAGGCAATTATGTCATGGCTTTTGTGGTCGGCCCTGCTTGCCAGGCGGACAGGTAATGAGGTAAATAAAGCCAAGACGGTCCTCATTGTGGGAAGATTTATGCAATAATGTGACCCGACAGAATTTATCTTCTCCATGATGCTTGCCGGTTATCTACCTTCACGCAAAATAGATAGAATAGAAGTCTTTGTATAAGGTCCATCTGTAAATGCACAATCAAAAAAAATAAACAAGTAAAAAATGTTCAAATAAAATGAAGAGCAAGACTAGAACAGAATTTACGTTGCATGTTAATATCCACAAAAAGACACGCAAGTCATGGGGGCAAAAGCAATGGCTCACAAACAGGGGAAATTCTGTAAGGCTGATTGTATTAATTACATGAAGGGGAAAATCTAGCCTGAGGCAGACCAGCTGCTGACCCAACCTCAAGAATATAGAAACACAAATAAGGCACTGTGTGCACTTTACAGTTGAAATGCGATGTTCACTAGGAAACATGCAATTAGTTAATCATTAGTTGTATGCATTTAGTACATCTCACAAGATTGTCTAAACACTTTAATCAAAGCTCTCCGTTCATTATCTCAGTGCATTTGATTAAACTCCTATACACAGATCCTCCAATACTAAAGTTGAAGAAGCCAATTTCTGTGTGAACATGCTCATCATCTTAAACATGTCCTCAAACTGACATCTTAAGGCCAACAATAATCTAAGGTTAAGGCTGAGGGCTTACTGAGAAGAGCTAAAACAACAGCGGCAGGGTGGTGAATAGAGTTTTTAATTTGACACTGGGTTGACGCGTTAGCAGATCTGCTTGCCTCAGAAGAGGGAGTGTACCGCAGATTAGGAAAAAGCACATAAAGGAAGGAAGATAACAGCAGATGACGACAAATCTCCGAGCAATGCAGAGATCCTTATGAAAGGGTTAGTTGCCTGTCCGTTTAAACAGCAATAACAATTAACACAACTTGTTTGCCTGTCCGCAAGTGAATTGCTGAATTTTCTATAATGCATTAATCAAAGTTCAGGAATTGCCAAAGGGTATGTTTTTCTCTTTTTGCTTTAATTTAAAGCAACATATAAATCAATTAAGTTGAATTACTCTAGGTCAGGGCAAGAAAATCCATACTTCAAAATCCATAATTTGTTTAGGGTAATTGATCTGGAAACACTCTCTATAAAACAATGTCATTCAAACAATACAATACAATACAATACAATACAATACAATACAATACAATACAATACATTAGTATGTGGGGTTGTCTATGTGGAACAGATCAGTGTCGTCTGGTCGCACATGAGAGGACAGTGGGTAAATGTCTCCAGTTAGCCTACCTCATGCTCTGAATTCTCCTGACTTCCACCCTTGCCCACTTTTCCAGACTTGGAGGGATCCTGGGAAAACGACAAACCGTTATGTACCACTCAAGAGGATGTCGTACATTGGGTCGGGACACGGCAATATGGATACACACGCTATTAAATATTTTACACATAGGTTCCATCCAAATATAGCTTGGCTGACCACGAATAGCACCACTCGCTTCCAACACATTGGCAGGTATGTGGCCAGTCACCCACCGTCTGCAAAAGACACGTCACTGGAGAAGAGAGTGTTTTGCGGGTGCATCCATCTCACAATAACCCATGATTTGAAAGAATGTGCTAAAACAAACAACTGCTCAGTCTGTGTAGAACCTAAAAATACCCTAAAAATGCTAACCTACGAGCTAACCTAGCGGCTGATGGATGTGGGTAGGCTGGCCTCTTCGCTAGGTGATGGGGCAACTGTGTTCATTCATGTCGAGTGTTCTAAAAAGCGTATTTTCCACTACAAGTAACGCTTATTCACACTTTATTATTCTCGCTCTGAACATCGTTCTTGTATATGACTCACCTTTTCTTTTTTCGTTTTATTCGGCATCGCACAGACGTCCCCCACCCACTCCCTCTCGGAATACTCCACAACTGAAGCCCTGACAACTCCTCTGGCACCGGACTGTGGCGGGTGGCCCGTACGCAGCAACGCTATTGGCTGCTGCCCGTCCAAGGCCACGCTATTGGCTTAGCTGCTGCCCGTCCACAGCCACGCTATTGGCTTCTGCCCGTCCGCAGCCACACTATTGGCTGCTGTCCGTCCACAGCCACGCTATTGGCTGTTGTCCGTCAGCAGCCACGTTATTGGTGTGTGGCGGTCAGCTGACTGGTAACGTCAAAGTCTAGCTCGTTGAAATGTTTGAAGTCGAATTAACATTTATAACATGTCTATTAATACTTTTGCCACACCGTGTCACAAATAACGTCTCATTACTTCAGTTTAGAGCATTGCATGCATCATCCTACCTTCTGGACTTTATCGATCATCTTTTTGACCTATGTGTCTGGATTAAGATAAATAAAAATAAATATCGCTGGATAAATTTATATGCAATTCATTTATTCTGGTTTGGTTAACTAATTATTGATTGAGTGGAAGGGGGCCTACATTACAACCTAACACAGAAGACATACTGGAAAATCAAGGCTAGGCCGAAATTAGCCTAGTCTATCGTTTAACAATGATGCAGTCACTAAGCGATGAAATATCAAATGTTGACACGGCCTAATCATTGGCTAGATAAAGACTTGACATTCAGCAAAATTGTCCATAATCCTCAGACTATCCTTATATGACTGGACTATTTATTAAATTTACCACATTTTATTTGAACTAACCTGAGGGTTTACTCATGATCATGTTAATGTGTCGCCACTCTTTTTAAATAAAATGTTTTTCCTTGTATCAATAAACACATTATTTTAAATTCCCATACATAACAATGCCCAGACTTTAAGGTAATTTTCCATACCTTCCAAACTTCCTCAATAATCCTGTTAGTCGATGCAGAGTAGGACAACATTATCATTGATTGATAAAGGAAAAATCTATTGGAAACCAAAGTTCGTCAACATGGTCAACTTTATTTCTGGGTACCACCATTCCAAATCACAGTAATATTTATTTACAGTAAAAGTGTGGACACAGTTGGAACTTTGGAATGCATACCAACAAAAACACACATGATAGAAAAAAAACTGAAATTAACAAAAAAAATAATAATAGTAAAAGGAATGAACTGCAAGTGCATGTAGTCAATGCAAGGTTTCAATGTCAGTCAAGCACATTGAATACTTTCCATTGTGTTGTATTAAATCCAAAGCTAGACAACAGAAGGGATATTCCGGGATATCCTAATCGACCTCCTCCATCCTGGATGTGTCTTCGTCTCCTTCCAGAGGAGGCATGTCTTCCACGGGGGCGGACGTTGGCTCATCTGTGGTCAGGTCGTCCTCATCGATGCCTGAGAGGAAGATGGACACATGTCAACAAACGGGTGCCATGTTGGACCAAAGTTACAGACTATGCAATGACACCTCATCGTAGCACAAACACAGCTCTCACTCATAAAACTAAACACAGTCTGTTTATGAACCAGGGCAAAGGCCGTAGACTAAAGTAGTGAAGATATCAGACATTGACAATGGATGAGGTGCCCTGCTGCACACGAGCAGTAGAGCTATAATTAGTGGCCCTGTTCGTGCTAGGCGTCCGCCTGTGTGTAAAGGCTCTATTGTCCCTGGTGGCTCAGGTACTTACCAAGGCCCAACTTGATCATCCTGTATATGCGGTTGGAGTGGGTCTGGGGGTCATCAAGGGTGAACCCAGAGGACAGCAGCGCCGTCTCAAACAGGAGGATCACCAGGTCCTTCACGGACTTGTCGTTCTTGTCCACCTCCGCCTTCTGCCTCAGCGTCTCCACGATGGAATGGTCGGGGTTGATCTCCAGGTGCTTCTTAGCCGCCATGTAGCCCATGGTGGAGCTGTCTCGGAGGGCCTGAGCCTTCATGATCCTCTCCATGTTGGCGGTCCACCCGTACGTGCTGGTGACGATGCAGCAAGGGGAGGAGACCAGGCGGTTGGAGACGGTGACCTGGGACAAGATGAGGATTCAGGGGGTTAACGTCAGAGAATAAACAAGTGGAGTAATTACTGACACATACAGGCATGTTCCAGTGTGTTCCTTAAAGTGCCAGTGAACCCGAAAGGCCTGTTCTCTTGGTTTTTATGACCTTGAACATAGTAATCTGTGCCCTTTTTACTAAAACATTACCTCAATTTAGAAAGAACAAGCTTCTATTCCTGTGTGGCCAGTCTGGCCAATCTGTTTGTGACCGATCCATGCCACACACCACACTGTGTGTGATTGGGTGGTGCGCTATCTGGGCAGCGCTTAACAGACTGCCTCCCAGAGAGGGTAACCATCGCTCATCATAAACAAGGAGTACTAGCTAGGAAAAAAAATATTCCAGGGATCGTAACCATGGGGATAACACCTCCCTCTCCCCCTCAAATTGCATTTATATTCAAATCTCATATGGTTTGACTTTGAGCTGTATCAGGGTTAGGCTGTGTTAGGGTTCACTTGCACTCCAAGCCTAGTTGGTGACTTGTCAATAGTCCCGTTCCTCTCTCTCACCTTTTCCACCTTCTTCTCCAAGATGTCCTTCATGATTTTGCACAGGTTCTCAAACTGAGACTTCTTCTCCTCCCCCCTCTTCTTCTCGTCGTCGTCCTCAGGCAGCTCCAGGCCCTCCTTGGTGACCGACACCAGGTTCTTGCCGTCGTACTCCTTCAGCTGCTGGACGCAGTACTCATCAATGGGCTCGATCATGTAGATGACCTCCAGCCCGGCCTTGCGGAGGCGCTCCACAAAGGCCGAGTTGGCCACCTGCTCTTTGGTCTCACCTGAAATACAGGTACTTTTGTCAGATCTTTGGGTAAATGTAAGACCTTTCTTATGGCCAACCTGTATTCATACATTCCAGGATAGATAAAGGGACCCCAAACACTTTCATCTTCATGAAGTTGGCACAAGAGCACAAAAGAAATAGTTTGCTTTATCACTTTCCATGAGAAACAAGCAGAACATGGTCACTGAACATATTCCTGTGACTGAAGATTGTGGTTGTGTTGGGTTGACCCAGCATACACACCAGTAATGTAGTAGATGTGTTTCTGGGAGTCCTTCATGCGGGTCACATAGTCCTTCAGGGACACCAGCTCGTCTCCAGAGGCAGAGGTGTGGTACCGCAGCAGGTCCGACAGCTTCTTCCTGTTCTGAGAGTCCTCGTGGATGCCCAGCTGAAAGAGATGTCCATGGATTAGAATCATTGGCATGGTAGGTGCTTTTGCTTTTTGTATTCCAGCTTTTAGAGGCCAGGGCCCTCATTTATTACAGTTGGTACAAGAGGTTCTAAATTCTATCGTGTGCATAAAATCTGGGTTGTACATCCGCACAGAAGGTGTGACAAAAGTTGGCATTAATCTAGTGTTCTGATGCTGGGCATACATTAAAAAAATTCAAATTTCCTTAAATTTAAGCCCCTTAATAACCGTATATGGTCAATAAACGTTCAACAAAAACATGAAGGATATACATTTATCACAGAGTAAAATTTTGAATTCTTTTGACAGAGGTGTAATCAAAGTAAGAGAACCCTTCTGGGTACATTCTAAATTAGAGTAAGCTTTCTAAACTAAACTTTCTAAGACTGTGGCATGAGAGCAAATGTGGTTGGCCGTAAAATGTCTCCCTCTACCTCTCCCCTTTACTCTCCCCTTTAAAATTGTATGCATGGTTTACTGAAAAAAAAATATCAGAACGCAAACTTGATCAATGAGAGCCCAGGTTTCTGTTAACAACACTGATGTCAGTCCACAAACAAGACAGAAGATGGCAGTAAGGAGCTTTCAGATGGTCCCAAGCAGCCTAAGCTGTTAATAGGGAAAGAGGATCAGCCAGGTTGTAAGGGTTAGGTCACAGGGACAGACGGTCGTGTTTAGAGACGGTAGCTGGTCTTCTTCATCCACCAAAATATCCAAGTAACAAATAAGACCACGATGATCGAGGATTTGATCAATACAAATTCAAGAGGGCCACAAAACTGCCCACTGATAACCTGAAGTCACCCACCTTGAGGTTCTTGGAGAACTGCTCGTAGCACTTCTTATAGTTCTCCTTGTCCTCTGCCAGCTCGATGAAGAGCTCCAGGCACTTCTTCACCAGGTTCTTGCGGATGACCTTCAGGATCTTGCTCTGCTGCAGCATCTCTCGGGAGATGTTCAGGGGGAGGTCCTCAGAGTCCACCACGCCTCTGATGAAGTCTAAAAACGGAAGGGACCGTTTGTCCTTAGTCAGGCCCTATCAAAGTAGCAACTCGACGACACGGTTGGAATAACGGTTCAATACTTTCACACAAGGCTGCCAAACAGGTCCTCCGAACCATCATGAATCGGTGGACAGATTTGTCCTCACAACTTACTCAGATACTCAGGGATGAGCTCGTCACAGTTGTCCATGATGAAGACCCTGCGCACGTACAGCTTGATGTTGTTCTTCTTCTTCTTGTTCTCAAAGAGGTCGAAGGGCGCGCGGCGCGGAACAAAGATCAGCGCGCGGAACTCCAGCTGACCCTCCACCGAGAAGTGCTGTGGAACGGAAGCACATCGGGTGTTGGCGTCGCCCACTGCTTCTCCCCTCCAGGGAATACCCTTACAGCTTAAACGTTCAAGAACGTATATGTCAACTATGGTGCAAACTCAGTTTGTACCATGAATAAAGACAGAAATAAAGCACTTTAATAATAGTAATAAAAATAATAATTGATTGAATTTAAATAGCGCTTTTCTAGACACTCAAAGACGCTTTACAGTGAAAAGGGGGACCTCACTCACCATCATCAATTTAACCTTTTCTCAGTCATTTTGCATTCATAGTTAAGACATAATATCGTGATATATATATATAAATTATCGCAGAATCGCAATATTGCGATTTCATCAGTATCGTGGGCCATGTATCGCATGTTGTATAGTGAGGGACCCCGTGATTCCTGGCCCTCATGCTAACCCGTGGCTGAGACCACCGCCCCCGTACCTTGACGGCCAGGTGGTCCTCCCAGTCGTTGGTGAGGCTCTTGTAGAACTCCCCGTACTCCTCGTTGGTGATGTCGTCGGGGTTACGGGTCCAAAGGGGCTTGGTCTTGTTCAGCTCCTCTTGGTCGATGTACTTCTCCTTGATCTTCTTCTTCTTCTTCTTGTCCGAGCACTTGTCGCCGTGGTCGTGGTCGTCGTGCTCGTCGTCCGAGCCCACGTCTTCGATCTCGGGCTTGTCTTCGTCTTTGTCCGCGTCGTCCTCGCTGTGCTTCTCCTTGCTCTTCTCCCCGCCCTCGTCTTCGGCCTCGTCGTCGCTCACCTCCTTATCACGCTCCTTCTCCATCTATGATGAGCACACACACCGTCCATTAGTGAGATATCAACATACTTTTTAACCACCATGTTGTTAAGACAAGGACCTATGAAAATGAATGAATTTCATTTTCATGAAAAATAATCAATGAATACATTAATCAGAAATGTGTATATTCATTCATTATTTGACACGAAAATGAAAGATTGAAAGGTTTTCATTGATTGATTTTGAAGCCAGCGTAATGCTCTAATTCAAGGCAGCTCATGTCACAGGTGAATGTTGTTCTTACAAAGAGCGTGATGGGGTAACCGATGAACTGCGAGTGCTTCTTCACGATCTCCTTAATGCGTTTTTCCTCGATGTACTCAATCTGGTCGTCCTTCAGGTGAAGGATCACCTTGGTGCCACGCCCGATGGACTCAGCTGCTCAGAGAACATACAAAAAACAAAAAACATAAAATCTTGAAAAACTGAGATCCCGGATGGATATGGGTCATTCTCCAGTTACGGAGACAAACTCGGATTGGGGGAACCGTTAGAGCGTTCACTTACAGTTATCCACCTTCACCGTGAAGGAACCACCGGCGGAGGACTCCCAGATGTACTGTTCGTCGTCAATGTGCTTGGTGATGACGGTCACCCTCTCCGCCACCAGGTAGGCTGAGTAGAAACCCACGCCAAACTGTCCGATCATGGAGATGTCGGCTCCCGCCTGCAGGGCCTCCATGAAGGCCTTGGTGCCAGACTTGGCGATGGTTCCCAGGTTGTTGATCAGGTCGGCCTTGGTCATGCCGATGCCGGTGTCGATCAGGGTGAGCGTGCGCTCCGCGATGTTGGGAATGATTTCGATCTTGAGGTCCTTGCCCGAGTCCAACTTGGCGGGGTCGGTGAGACTCTCGTAACGGATTTTGTCTAACGCCTGTAAGGAAGACATGGTTTCATGGGTTACATGAAGTGGTTAAGGGTTTCATGAAGTGATTAAGGGTTTCATGATCACACTTTTAGTTATTCTACAAATATTGAAGCAGTGTTTATCCTCATTATACATCATCTTAAAATCTTAGGTGACATGGAAATGAAATTGACTGCACAACCATAGGGAAATATAACACATTAGACCAAAGATTAATGGAATTATATCTGTGGTATGCGGTGAATTGTGTATTGTACGGTACTGTACCTAAATTGATTTATTGTGGATTATTATGTTCCCTTTGTGAATAACCAAGATTAAAAAAAAAAGTATAACATCAAAGAAACATGAATGACTATCTTCTCCAAGCTGACTCACATCGGAGGAGTTGGAGATGAGCTCTCTAAGGAAGATCTCTTTGTTGGAGTAGAAGGTGTTGATGATCAGAGACATAAGCTGAGCTATCTCAGCTTGGAAGGCAAAGGTCTCAGCCTCTTCCTCCATGGGTTGATCGTGTGCTTCAGGCATCTAGACAGAGGGAGCAAGGAAATGTCAAGACTGCCGCGAATGGCATTCATTGTACGAAAATACCTTTTATCTTAGTTTATTTCTAACCAGTCTGTACATATTTGAGGCAATAATGGAACTGGCTGTTTCTAACTTCATGGTAAACATTATAGACATGGTTTCTTGTCTTTGTTTTAGAGATAATTATAGAATGCCTTTATTTATACAAGAAACGCAACGCAAAGATGCAAATGTATCATCGACATTAACTGAAATTAGTTTATAAAAAACCGAAACAGATACTGTTAATGATCATTGATACAATGTAAATTGGTGAACATGGAAAATTTGAATAGAAACGTAATTGGAGTCAGATGAATAACAATTATACCATCGATGGAGTTGGGTCCGTTCATAGCTTGGAAAAAAGGATAATTGAAAAAATGTAATGACCATTTAACGAGGTATAAACTGATGCCATCGAGTTGATGCTGGCCTGGTGGATAACGTGTCCTACCCAGCGCCACACTTTCTGTACATAAACCATCCTTAAATCAGGACAAGAAAGGTCTGCTTCTGCCTTAAAATCACACAAGCAAGCTTGCCATTACTCTTTATTGAACATCACATGACAACCTTTGGATGAACCTTGCAGACCAACTGCTCAATGTTTCGCGGTGAGGAGCCGTTGCCAAGTGCCGTCCCCCTATCGGTTCAGGAGGGAACGACAAGGTTCTAGAAACTACCAGGCGGATCCCGTCTGGCCGCTTCAGCTCTTACGAGGAAAGCTCCTCCTCGTTACCATCGATTTAATTCACTGTCCTTTCCAAGCGTTAAGCATTGGATGCATCATCCTATTTCACCATCCCAGCCCTCTAATCTAAAGAGCGATTTCAAACAGGGATTATTATTTGTGTAATAATATCCATCTCTGTGGATGGTCGATGTGAGATGCTGCTGCACCACGGGGAGAAGCAGCAGATCACACCGGTCTCCTCAGGCACTAATCCCTCGATTATGCTCCACAATAAAAGTAATTAAAAAGTTTTTCCACCGGCCTTAATAAATAGGCATGTTGAGCAGGAATAAAATAATTATATCACAACACAATACAACCCCGTTATACTAGTTTGTAACATCAACTACTATTATAAACATTCATGCAAGATTAATATTATAATGCAGGACTTAATTTTTTTAGGAGATAGTATTTGACGATATATAGGTCTAGTGAAAGATGCGCAGCGTGTTATATTTTATACATCAATTTTACCAACAAATGTAACGTTATAGCAGCCATTGCACCGCATGTTTTCCTAACCGTTGAGTAGCCTATATTAAAAAATAATGCACCAATTTAAAGTACTTGCCCCTCCAGCATCCTAGCGATATATGGTTTCTTATATCGAGCCTTAATTTATTTACCTTGCGTTTCTGTCTAAGGATGATCCCGCCGGGAAGTGCAGACTCCTGTGTGTAATCTCAGCCAAGCCGGATGAAGTCACCAGAATAACGCTGGGCTCACTTTATATCGAAGCCTTCAAACCTTCGAGAACGGTCTAGTCTCGAATGTTCCCTGCCGTGCCGCGGATAGGCTAGTCGGACTGTCAATCAGGTTTTGTCGCTCCGTTCAGGCCCCCTTGGAGTAGTAAAGTAGGCGGGCTCTGGAGAGAGGTGACTGCTCCACAAAGACCACAGATGTTGTCGAGAAATTTCCCGAAGAGTCATAGTGAGACCAATTTTAGAACATGTATGAATACATTTTTATTATAAATCGGATTTCTTTCTTAAAAAACATTTAACAGGTACAAAAAGACTGATCGAAATCAAAACATTTTGATTAGGTCTGAATTAGACACCTGATTTAGAATATAACCATGGTGGACTGCTATAATAATATGAATATAAGGTAGTTACAATTTGCTAAAATGACATTTTAAAAAATATTGCAGTTTTGTAAAATAAATTATATCTGGAAGAACTAAAGCTATTAAAAAAAAGACAGAGTTGAAGGAAAGTTGACGGCACATAAGTACACAATAATTTAATCAACTTCCTCCATTCTTGATGTGTCTTCGTCTCCTTCCAACACGGGCATATCCTCCTCGCTGGGCTGAATGATTTCCTCAATCGCAGCCTCCTCATCATCAATACCTGAAGAGAGAGAAGACAGCCATCAGCAAGACATTCCTTGACAGAGATTTACAACCAGAACAATCATCCCGATATCTCCAGCCTGTTTCGTCTCCGCACACGCGGTGAGTGACTGACAGCTACTCACCCAGACCCAGCTTGATCATCCTGTAGATGCGGTTGGCGTGTGTGGCGGGATCCTCCAGTGTGAACCCAGAAGACAGCAGGGAGGTCTCGAACAGGAGGATCACCAGGTCCTTCACGGCCTTGTCGTTCTTGTCCACCTCCGCCTTCTGCCTCAGGGTCTCCACGATGGGGTGCGTGGGGTTGATCTCCAGGTGCTTCTTTGCCGTCATGTAGCCCATGGTGGAGTTGTCTCGGAGGGCCTGGGACTTCATGATCCTCTCCATGTTGGCGGTCCACCCGTACGTGCTGGTGACGATGCAGCAAGGGGAGGAGACCAGGCGGTTGGAGACGGAGACCTGTGGTGGAGGAACAGGATAATGAGGATGATGTGTCTCAGGAATATAATTGATTACCTCTGTGAAGTTGGTGCTTAGAATATTTAGAGAAACATGATACATGCAAAATATTAACATAATATTGAATAAGAAGAATTAAGAACGAAATATTAAGTAACAATATAAATAAAAGTTTTTGAAACTGCTGTATGCTGTGAAAGGCTAAGAGGCGATGAGAGGAGGGCTTTTGCTGCATCGATAAAAGGTCTCATCTTTGAATGAAAGGGGAAATTTACCTTCTCAATCTTCTTATCAAGGATGTCCTTCATGATCTTGCAGAGATTTTCAAACTTAAGCTTCAGCTCCTCCCCCCTCTTCTTCTCGTCGTCGTCCTCAGGCAGCTCCAGGCCCTCCTTGGTGACCGACACCAGGTTCTTGCCGTCGTACTCCTTCAGCTGCTGGACGCAGTACTCATCAATGGGCTCGATCATGTAGATGACCTCCAGCCCGGCCTTGCGGAGGCGCTCCACAAAGGCCGAGTTGGCCACCTGGTCCTTGGTCTCACCTGAACGAACAGAAATTCACACAAAATAATCAGATTCTGAGCCTCTTGGAAAAAGAAGCATCAGCGAGAACCATCGATTCAAAAGAAGTAGAATACATCCAGCGGAAACTACGAACCGGTGATGTAGTAGATGTGTTTCTGGTTCTCCTTCATGCGAGACACGTAGTCCTTGAGGGAGACCATCTCATCACCAGTGGTGGAGGTATAGTACCGAAGGAGCTCCGACAGCTTCTTCCTGTTCTGGGCGTCTTCATGGATACCAAGCTATGAGGCAGGAAGTTACATTTAGTGATTGTTAAAAAATATTATTTTAAATATTTAAATATATATTAAATAATTACCAATCTATAGATATAAAACAAAAAAGACCCCTGAATACAAATAAATACATAGAAATGGTCGCAGAATTGTCCAGGTGAGTTATAACAACTGATGGCAAAAACAAGGAGGGGAGAATCCAAGCGGCCTGAAACCCACCTTGATGTTCTTGGAGAACTGCTCGTAGCACTTCTTATAGTTCTCCTTGTCGTCTGCCAACTCGGTGAAGAGATCCAGGCACTTCTTCACCAGGTTCTTGCGGATGACCTTCAGGATCTTGCTCTGCTGCAGCATCTCTCGGGAGATGTTCAGGGGGAGGTCCTCAGAGTCCACCACGCCCTTTATGAAGTCTAATGGGGGAGGGTGGGGGGGAGGAAGACAAGGATCATGGTTATTACACACACTTCAGTTCATATCGTGGTTATAAAAGCTCACACTTTATTTCCGTATTAGTGTGACACTCACTGAGATACTCGGGCATCAGCTCGTCGCAGTTGTCCATGATGAAGACCCTGCGCACGTACAGCTTGATGTTGTTCTTCTTCTTCTTGTTCTCAAAGAGGTCGAAGGAGGCCCTCCTGGGCAGGAAGAGCAGCGCACGGAACTCCAGTTGGCCCTCCACCGAAAAGTGCTGGCAGAGACCAAAGATAGGACATTCTTAACTCTTCGGACATTGCTACTTGAATGGAGAATACATTGGTGGTTAATACATCATCGCAGTTTGATTGCCCGAACTTTAGGCCTACCTTGACGGCCAGGTGGTCCTCCCAGTCGTTGGTGAGACTCTTGTAGAACTCTCCGTACTCTTCGTTCGTGATGTCGTCTGGGTTACGGGTCCAGATGGGCTTGGTCTTATTCAGCTCCTCGGCATCCATGTACTTCTCCTTGACCATCTTCTTCCTCTTCTTCGTGCTGTCCTTGGTGTCCTCATCCTCGTCCGAGCCCACGTCCTCGATCTTTGGCGCGTCCTTGTCCTTATCTGCATCCTTCTCCTTCTCCGGCTCCTCCTCTCCCTGCTCCAGGTCCACCTCCTTCTCCCTGGCCTTCTCAACCTGGAATAAGTTTTAAGATTAATGAAGTGTCGGTCGTTGGGCTGAGGTTAAAGTGAGTAGCATTAATGTCAAGTGAGAACTTACGTAAAGGGTGATGGGGTAACCGATGAACTGCGAGTGCTTCTTCACCACCTCCTTGATGCGTTTCTCCTCACAGTATTCAGACTGGTCCTCCTTGAGATGCAGGATCACCCTGGTGCCGCGGCCAATGTCCTCCCCTGAAAGCGACGGAGCGAGGAGTCAGTTGATGCAAGGCTGTGTATGAATAGTCTACAATCCAAGAGCTGGAGTTCAAGTGAAGGGTAGTCTTACCGGTGTCAACTTTGACTGTGAAGGAGCCTCCAGCTGCTGACTCCCAGATGTACTGCTCGTCATCGTTGTGCTTGGTGATGACGGTCACCCTCTCTGCCACCAGGTAGGCTGAGTAGAAACCCACGCCGAACTGACCGATCATGGAGATGTCGGCTCCCGCCTGCAGGGCCTCCATGAAGGCCTTGGTGCCAGACTTGGCGATGGTTCCCAGGTTGTTGATCAGGTCGGCCTTGGTCATGCCGATGCCGGTGTCGATCAGGGTGAGGGTGCGAGTGCGCAGGTCGGGTCTGATTTCAATCTTCAGCTCCTTGCAGGTCTCAAGTCGGGTTGGGTCTGTCAAGCTTTCATATCGGATTTTGTCCAAGGCCTGCCCAAATGGAATACAAAAGTTAAATATCCATGCTTGACGTTAACACCATATCATAGTTTGAGTAAGGGTTTCCATATGGCTAAAACTAATGATAACAAATCAATTGATTTTTACTCACATCGGAAGAGTTGGAGATGAGCTCCCTAAGGAAGATCTCTTTGTTGGAATAGAAGGTGTTGATGATCAGAGACATAAGCTGAGCGATCTCAGCCTGGAAGGCAAAGGTCTCCGCTTCCTCCTCCATGGTACCGGCTTTCCCTGGCATCTGAATCATTAGAATATAATAATGTTATAAACAAAGCCTAGAGATTGCAAATAGAAACATTTGTCTTTTTTAGTTTAAAGCGCATTCCCCTGCCCCCCCCCCCCCCCCCCCACGCCTGTAAGTGATTGCATTGCAATTGGGGGGTGATAGGGGAACTGCTAGGCTCCTGTTACACATGTTCCTCCTGCCAATCAAAGATGGGCAGTTCAAAAAAGGGGAGGGGTCTACCATGCCTTTCACACCCGGCTGCCAACAGCTGCGAGGTGTGTCGCATGAAGCCCTCTCCAAAAAGACTGAGAATAAAGTTAACTTGTCTGGCAAATAAGGAAATTGCAACATATGATTATTACATTTAAATGCAATATATGATTATTTAATTTAGATTTGTATCAAGAAAACTTAGTTTAATTATAGGCCTGTAGTGAAAGGCCTGCAATAAGCAAATGTATGCATGTAGGTTTATGTAGATATATCTTTAGAAGGAAAGACAAGACTTTCCTTATGATTCTATCAAATAATATATGATACTTATTTGTGTACTGTCCTTTGGTGATGGTAGTAGTAGCAGTTCTCATTTACTATCAGTCTAGTAGTAGCCTAGTATTAGTATAGTAGTACATTTTCTGAATACCTGCATTTATTCCTATGTATCAGTAAAATGTCCTTGATAACTGTTAGGCTGCAGAAAGAAACTCCTTTACTGTTCTTTGTGCTAAGCGGCCATTGCTGCTCCTGGAGGGTCATGCTGTAGGCCATGTGCTCTTTACACTTTATGGCCTCTCAAAGTCATTCAGAGGATAGAAACAACTCAAATAACCCCTTCCTCATCAATTATTAAGAGACTCACTGGTTTATATTGTAAACCAGTGAGTCTCTCCCAAAGCTAGCACTCATCCACTGCATTAAAACCCATTTTAAATTCTCTCTGCAAACGTTAAACTCCATTGAAATTTGAATTAAACTGAATACTATGAATTACACAATGACGAGTTTGCCTCGATACTCCAGCCTTACCTTTACTAGGATAGTCTTGTTTGAACTTTATCTTAGAATATGTCCACCTCAAGCTCTCCAAATATGTGCTTGTCTCCTCTTGGTTTGAGTAAAGTCTTCTCGTGGCTTCTTTCTCTATGTACTAGCCCTTCCACATGCATCTGTCTTTTTATACTCAAGGGGGGGCTTCTCGAAGAACCCATTCAGAAGCTTCCAGAAGAATTGCCCACTACAGTATGGGTATTGGCTGGGTGGGGGGTAGGGAAGGGTCTCCTGAGCCCTAAACTTCATGTGCCCTTATAGGGCCACAGAGTCACAAGGGGTGCATGTCACTCAGACAAGAGGGCTTTCCTGATAGCCTGTCCCGGGCCTGGCCCACCCTATCTCCCAGACCTCCGGTCTGTTTCACAGCTGTGTGGTTCTGCGGCCTGTTCTAACACCTGCCGCCATGGCAGGGAAGAATACCGACACTGGCCCCAAAGCTTTGAAAGAAGACACAAGGCCCCAGTCTTCAGTTGGTCCAGATTGATCCGATTTAAGTTATCATCACAGGTTTCACAGGCATAGGGGATAGCCGTTGAAGCGCATTATGCACAGTCACATGAGCTTCTGAATCGGTGCTTACTCTGATGATTTGCCTTTGGATGAAGGCCTTTGCAAATCTTTATCAGGTCGGTCTATGTAGTCCTGCGTATTACTTAACATATAGGCTATGGGTATATTTATGAGGACAACGATTTGGAAAACATTCTTTTGTAAAAAAAAAAAATATGAAGGTCAGTAGAATTGTAGAAATGACTAGAAGGTTCTGGTCTAGTGTAGCTGTTTTGACAGACTGCATTTTTTTTTTGTTTACCAGATGATGGGGTTGTCGTCTGCTCTATGACTGGTTACGCAATATAATATATTTCCAGTTGATTGCATGCAGACTGTACCACAGTACTTTCTTGTGTAACACAAGAGATGACATTGAGGTTATATTTTTTAGTCCGATTATTTTGGTCTATCCAAGTATCATGAGTAAGCCTACCATTTCAACTCAAGCAATAAAAAGCATTAGACAATGTATATGTTGACATTTTGTGATAATTACGGATAATCCAATGATAATTACATTGGATACCAGCCAAGGGTTAACACACCAGCCCAGGTCCAATTGAGGGGGGGGGCTGGGACAGATAGGCCCACCATTACGATTGGACACCCAAAAGACCCCAACCTCATGGAATTACTTCAGTTCTTTGTGTGTACATTAAAGTGCATGCATCACGCCTTATATAACGCACACACGGCTCTGAGACACATTTCCAAGAGACACTATTCAAACTAAAAAACAAGCAGAGGACGCCTGCGCCCTCTCCACTACGGCCGCGCCTGCGCACTGCGTAAGATCCGGGCTCCGCTCAGCGGCATGAACGCCAGTTTTCAAGATGGCGGCGGAGGGAGGAGGGAAGGAGACGAACGAAATCAAAACTCAATTCACGACCCGCGAAGGCGTCTACAAACTCCTCACCCACTCGGAATACAGCCGCCCGAACAGAGTGCCCTTCAACTCGCAGGGCTCCAACCCCGTCAAGGTGTCGTTCGTCAACGTCAACGACCAGTCGGGCAACGGCGACAGGATCTGCTTCAATGTGGGAAGGGAGCTCTACTTCTACATCTACAAAGGCGTCCGAAAGGTAACCCGTCACTGCGTCCCACAAACTATCCCCCGTGTCCCAGCCCCAGCCCACCGTGTCATCCGGCTGACGGGGCCGTCAGGGGTCACTCTCGGGGGGGCTGTGTGAATAAAGTGCGCAGATGGTCGGACCAGGCCAGACAGCTCACCCCCAGCTCCGTCACTCCGTCACTGTTTGTTTTGGTTTCTTCCAGGGAGGTTTCACCAGGACGTCCGCGTCGCAGCCTCTGTGGTCGACGTGCCCCCCATAGTGCGCCCTGTTCGTTGAAATAAGGGACTCATTTGATTGGGTTTAATGGGGGGCAGACAGACCCGCCACTGTTGTACCTGCACGGACAGCCTGGGTCGTCGTCTTTGCGTCGGCATGCTTTTTGTTTCACACATCAGCGTTGGGTCATGTGGGAGCAACTTTATGTTGAGTCTCTGAAGGGGTCAATGTTTCAAGTGTCAATCTATCCAAGTTGATCATACTTGACACACGTTGATCTTTGTGAAACCGAATGCATGCAGAGATGCAAAGAGGGTGACCCAAGCTGTCCGTACAAGTGCAAAAGTGGTGAGGTTATCACCATTAAGAGCAATCCGATAAGCCTTATGGTGTCATGAAAGGGCACTCCAGGGAGGGAATGGCGATTAACAGGTCGAGACGTCCTCTTAGTCGCCTGCGGCTGGGCTCACTAGACATCCCAAAGCTTCCCGTGTTTATAGGGTGGACAGCGTCTCACTTGGCTTATGTAACATGACAGGGTCTAAACAAGGAAGGGGTGGCTTTCTCTAATGACTTGGTTTAACCTTGGTGGACAGCTCTGGGATATGTTGTTGGTATTAATTGTTTATTCAGCAGTCTCCTGAATGTTTGTTTGTGAATGTTTGAATGCTGTTTTTGAGGATGTTTAGTTGCGATGGAGGCTGACTCACTATGTCTGCACTTTCTGGCCATGTGAACCAAGTGGTTTGATTTGCAGTGATGATGTCATTGCAGCTAGACCTCTTTGTATGCAATTGCAATGTTGTTGATTAGTCATGTGTAGAGTGGCGCAGAATGCTGTACATAACTCCATGAATTAATTTATGACAAAATTAGTCATCTATAGAGCTGCCTTTCGAGCTCATACTTGTTAGCTTAATTGTAACGAAAAGCCAGCTGTGGTGCTGCCATCGTGGGAATAGGGATGTTTTGTTTCATCGCCTCTTCCTTTTGATATGCAAGACATTGAGGTATGACATTGTTAATAAAAAATGAAGAACCTCTGCCATAGACTCCCCTGACATTTCTTTGTTGCTCTTGTTTTTCGCTCACAGGCTGCTGATCTTAGCAAACCGATAGATAAGAGGATATACAAAGGAACGCAGCCGACATGTCACGACTTCAACCCCCTCACGGCTACAGCTGACAGCGTCTCCCTGCTGGTGGGCTTTTCAGCCGGCCAGGTGCAGCTCATCGACCCCATAAAGAAGGAAACCAGCAAGCTATTCAACGAAGAAGTGGGTGCTATGCAGCCTGTCGCATCCTATTCACTGTGGCTTCTGAATGCTTGATATTCATGTTTTGAGTGTGGGGGGAATCTTTTGAATCGTGTCACCTCCTCATTAGTAACCCATCCCCGTGTACGTCCTCCTCCTTCTGCGTCCCACCCAGAGGCTGATCGACAAGTCGCGGGTCACCTGCGTGCGGTGGGTCCCCGGCTCGGAGAGCCTGTTCCTGGTGGCCCACTCCAGTGGGAGCATGTACCTCTACAACGTGGAGAACACCTGCGGCACCACGCCGCCCAACTACCAGCTGCTCAAGCAAGGGGAGAACTACGCCGTGCACACCTGCAAGAGCAAGTCGGCCCGCAACCCCCTGCTCCGCTGGACGGTAGGCGAGGGCGCCCTCAACGAGTTCGCCTTCTCGCCCGACGGAAAGTTCCTGGCGTGCGCAAGTCAGGACGGCTTCCTGCGCGTGTTCGGCTTTGACGCCGCTGAGCTCCACGGGACCATGAAGAGCTACTTCGGCGGGCTACTCTGTGTGTGCTGGAGCCCAGACGGACAGTACATCGTGGCCGGCGGGGAGGACGACTTGGTGACCGTGTGGTCGTTCTCGGACTGCAGGGTGATCGCGCGAGGCCACGGGCACAAGTCGTGGGTGAGCGTGGTGGCGTTCGACCACTGCACCACCAGTGTGGAGGACAGTGACCTCCCAGCGGAGTTCAGTGGCAGTGACGAGGAGTACCACGAGCAGACTAACTTTGGGGTGGGGCGGGACCGGGCCAACAGCGCACAGTCGCGGCTCTCCAAGAGGAACTCCACGGACGGCAGGCCAGTGAGCGTCACCTACCGTTTCGGCTCGGTGGGCCAGGACACACAGATGTGTCTGTGGGACCTCACAGAGGACATTCTCTTCCCACATCTTCCCCTGTCTCGGACCAGGACTCACACGAATGTCATGAGTGCCACCAGCTCCCCTGCGGCTGGCACCGTCACCGCTGCTACCACCACCACCACCGCCGCCGCCAATTCGAGCGGGACGAATGGCAGCAATACGGGGAGCACTGGTAATAACAGTGGCAACCCTACTAATTCCCTTCCGGCCACCCTGCCGCGGTCTAACAGCCTACCACACTCCAACCCCCCAGGGGGCACTACACCCAACAGCCATCCGAGCAGCAACAGCAGCACCACCACGGCCACCCCCACCCCCACGCCGACCACTACCACCACCCCCGCCAGCAAGGGGGGCAGCATCATAGACAGCACTTTCATCGCAACGGGGGTGAGCAAGTTCGCCACGCTTTCGTTGCACGACTCACGCAAGGACCGCCACGAGAAGGACCACAAGAGGAACCACAGCATGGGGCACATCAACAGCAAGAGCAGCGACAAGCTCAACCAGCTCAGCTCCTCGCGGACGGCCAAGGCCGACGCCGCAAAGACGCTGGGGACCACCCTGTGCCCCCGCATGGAGGAGGTGCCCCTGCTGGAGCCGCTGGTGTGCAAGAAGATTGCGCACGAGAGACTCACCGTGTTGATATTCCTGGAGGACTGTCTGGTCACAGCGTGTCAGGAAGGTTTTGTTTGCACATGGGCCCGGCCCGGGAAAGTGGTGAGTGACAGGCCCGTGGTGGACTCGGTGATGTGACGCCCCCCCCCCCCCCCCCCCCCCCAGAGTCATCCAGGCGCCCCACCCACCCACACCCCGACTAAACGCTTCTCCATTCCTCAACTCCTTCAATACGAAACTCCTCGATCCGCAGGTTTGAACGGCTGTTGAAGATTTGCCTCTTTCCAGATGATGACCCCCCCCCCCCCCACACTTGTGTGCCAACTACACCCCTCACCTTTTAATGTATCAAAAAATATCACTGCCTGGTTGGTTATCAAAGTGTCTCTGCCTGTCTTGTCTTTCCACAGGGATTGCTATCATCCCAGAGCCGCACGGCCACCCCTCCCAGAGGGACCGTAGTATAGCCCAGGTGCTGCTTGTCCATAGCCCGACTAAGGGTGTTGATCCGGGCCAGGCCCCGCAGCGCTGCTCTGTTAGCACACACCGCGAACGCCGTCCCCGCTGCCAGGACGCCCCGACACTCGGGTTGCTTTACATTCACTAGCAAATAATTGGCCAAACTGGTCGAAACCTGCAGCTTACTGGCCAAGAGAGAGAAGGGCATTTGGGAGTGAGCATGAAAGGTGGTCTAGGAAATCGAAAGGGGAGGGAAGTGTGTGGTGTGTTGAGTGTAATCAAATAGGCATCATTTAGGAAATAGGCTAGACTTGGCCTGTTGAGGTGTCTGTTGGTTTAGGAGTAGGCAAGGCACATCTTCATGTAAGCATTGACATCTGTACAAGCTTACTGTGTGTGTGTGTGTGTGTGTGTGTGTGTGTGTGTGTGTGTGTGTGTGTGTGTGTGTGTGTGTGTGTGTGTGTGTGTGTGTGTGTGTGTGTGTGTGTGTGTGTGTGTGTGTGTGTGTGTGTTGCACCTATATCATCTAATCTGCCATGGAACTGTGCAGATAATGAGGTAAGACAGCAATGGGTCGCCTTAGTCCAGGGCCTCGGAGAGTGCGGTGGCTTCTCACCCCTGTGTTGTTCCTCAACTACAGAAAAGCTTTCAAACCGAATCAGATCACCCATCTTAACTATAGTTTGTTGTGTCTGTCTTACTGTTGGGTTTTCCATTCATTTACGATTTGGGATGAGGTGCGTCGACACGTGAGCGAATTTAAATCAAAGACGGCTTCAGAAGCACTTCACACATGATTCGTGTACCCCCCCCGCTCTGCTCTCGACGCTGGATGCTGCAATCTGTTTTTGTCTTTATTTTTTAGGAAAATTGTTTGCACTTAATAGTTTGAGGAGAATGGCTTTACAACTGAGTGTCTAAGGACTTCCTGTTAGGGTTGTTGAAATATAGGATTAAAAAACATTTGTATCTATTGAACATATATTTTAATATTGTTTATGATTAAATGGGTTCTGTATTATTTATGTATATATTGTAATTCTATGATTTATGGGTGAAATGGTTATTAAACTAGTAAATTTCAGAAAAAATAGCGATATTTCTAATACAGAAAATATACATATTAAAAATGAATAACGAATATGCAGGTTATGTTTTTTTGTCTTCTGTTGTATATAAGAGAATTCAGGTGTATTTTTCCTTAACGAAATGTTTATATAGAAGAGTCTATGAAATCCTCTTATTTAACAGGTAGCGCTGACGACTAGCAAGCCTGTTGCTGCAGATGCTAATGACCTAGGCAGGTAGGCGGGTCTTCCGCACCCTTATTCAGCCATCACTCAGAGCTCAGGTACACCACAGGTTAAGGCAACCATAGCCCCTCCCATCAGTTCGCATCAGTCCCATTCGGAAAGAACCAATCGATGTGAGCTCACTTGGAACAAGACTGATAGAACGCCATGCGTGCATGGGGGCAGTGGGAGCTCATAACATACGCTGAACTGGTGAACCGTCAGTTGACACTGACTATTAATGACAATTGTCAATACTGGATGGGGGTGTGTGTGTGTGTGTGGGTGTGCTTAAGGTGACTTCATGAGGAAATCTTAGTGGGAGCCTTTTCCTCAATGTGACGCCTATTAAACAGCTTTGACTGACCATGCCTATGATCTCCAGTCTTTTACTGTGTGTCTGTGATTTAAAGGGATCCAATGGGACCATCCTGTGTGACTATTAGCCATTACAATAAATCAAACTAACTGCATGCAGTATGGACTACCATCATGTTGGCTGATCTGTCAATCATACAGCGGGATAAATCTATTGAGGAAAGCATCTGAAATGGCTAATCAATATAAGCATTGGCAGAATGTACTTAAAATATAGGGGCCCTTGAGTAAATTGGGGGTGATGTATTATGAATTTTATTAAAACAAAATGATAGTAAAACAAATTGCCTGTTGTCCTGAGAAAATACGTAATTAATTAATTTGAATCTGCTACAGCGGAAGTGAAATAAGTGCCAAGGGACAAAAGATAATGTACTTACAAGACATGAATTCAGGCATTGACGTATTGGTATACAAGCTAAATACATTTAAATGACAGCTTACAACCTACCCGAGATGTGGGTAATAGTATATGTGTGTGATGAAACCTCAAACACAATTCCATGTTATTATTTCAAACAAAGTATTTGGAATAGTGATGCCGATTTCATAGGAAGATCATATCTCACAATTGAAGAATTGTGAATTATGAAGAATTGATTGTCAATATTCTCTGAGTGATATGAATGAGCAATGATCATAATCCATTTACAGTTTGTTTAGTTGCCTCAGATAGTGTAGCAGGGCGACGTCGGTGATGTCACTCAATTCCGTCCAGAAGAACTCCGCCGGGCACGGTGGTACATGCCTCTAATCCAAGTCACTGGAAGCCCGAGATTGGCGGTTTGATTAACATTAGAAGCTCTGCACTGTACCATGTTTCAAAAAAAGTTCAATGGTGGTTCTGGGGGAGCCTAGGAACACCAGGTCGTCTAAGGAGGGGTGTACGGGCCCAGGTCGGAAACAGAGCAGGTCAAAGCCCCCGTGCCGCTCAGTAGTGGGTTTGCATTTGAGAATAGACGTTAAAGTGATGCCTCGGCTAAACAGCGGTACCTAATCTTTTCTGTTCAAATTGAGGTTGCAATTGTATTTCTTGTATGTGTTTACTATGTAGGCTATAGTTAAATTGGAAAAGAAATGACCTGAAACACTTTTCTAAAGAGAAAAAGTTAGCCTAAACCTCTGCAGTAGTCTAACTAAATCCCCTCTTGATGTCCATTTTCTTTGAAATCTTGTTTGTTTCCTAGACTCAGATATTACGGCAGGACTGTGTCGGCGATGTCACTCAATTCCTTCCAGAAGAATTCAGCCGGGCACAGTGGTGCGTGCCTCTAATCCAAATCACTGGGAGGCTGAGGTTGGTGGTTCGATTGTGCTGAGGATCTCTGCACTGTACTGGACTATGTTGAAAGTGTGCAGTGCAACCTCGGCAAAACAGCGGTACCTAATCTTTTCTGTTCAGGTTGACATTGTATTTCTTGTATGCGTTTCCTGTGGAGGCTATTGTTAAATTGGACAAGAAATAACCTGAAACACTTTTCTAAAGAGAAAAAGTTAGCCTAAAACCTCTGCAGTAGGCCAAACTAAATCCCCTCTAGATGTCCATTTTCTTTTGAAATCTTGTTTTGTTTCCGAGACTCAGAATATTACGGCAGGACTGTGTCGGTGATGTCACTCAATTCCTTCCAGAAGAACTTTGCCGGGTACGGTGGCGCGTGCCTCTAATCCAAGTCACAGGGAGGCTGAGGTTGGCGGTTCGATTGTGCTGAGGATCTCTGCACTGTACCGGACTATGTTTGAACGGGTGTCCATTTTAAGATCGATATGGGTGGTTCGGGAAGGAGCCTTGGAATCACCAGGTCGTCTAAGGAGGGGTGTACTGGCCCATGCAGGTCGGAAACGGAGCAGGTTAAAGCCCCCGTGCTGCACAGTAGTGGGTTTTGCATTCCGTGAATAGACGTTACACAGTCCAGCCCGGCAAAAACAGCGGTACCTAATCTTTTCTGTTCAGGTTGACATTGTATTTCTTGTATGCGTTTCCTGTGGAGGTGTATAGTTAAATGGGACAAGAAATGACCTGAAAACACTTTTCTAAAGAGAAAAAGTGTATGCGTGTATAACCTCTGTGCAGTAGGCCAACTAAATCCCTCAGATGTCCCATTTTCTTTGAAATCTTGTTTGTTTCCTAGACTCAGATATTACGGCAGGACTGTGTCGGCGAAGTCACTCAATTCCTTTCAGAACAACTCGTGCCTCTAATCCAAGTCACAGGGGAGGCTGAGGTTGGAGGTTCGATTGAGCTTGAGGAGCTCTGACTGTGTCCGGTCTATGTTGAACGGGTTGTCCATGCAAGTTCGGGTATCGATATGGTGGTTCGGGGGAGCCTGCATCACCAGGTCGTCTAAAGGAGGGGTTACGGGCCCAGGTCGGAAACGAGCAGGTCAAAGCCCCCGTCGCTGCTCAGTATGGGTTTGCACCCGGGAATAGACGTTACAGTGCAGCCTCGCAAAAACAGCGGTACTAATCTTTTCTGTTCAGGTTGGACATTTGTATTTCTTGTATGCGTTTCCTGTGGAGGCTATGTGTTAAAGTGGACAAGATAAAACCTGAAACACTTTTCTATAAGAAGAGAAAAGTTAGCCTAAACCTCCTGCAGTAGGGACAACTAAAATCCCCTCTAGATGTCTATTTCCTTTGAAATCTTTGTTTGTTCCGAGACTCAGATATTTACGCAGGACTGTGTCGGGTGATGTCACTCCAATTCCTGTTCCAGAAGAACTTGCGGGTGCAACGGGGTGTGCGCGCGCTGCCTCAATCCAAGTTCACAGCGGGGTTGAGGTTGGCGTTCGATTGAGCTGAGGAGCCTTGCACTGACCGTCTATGTTGAATTACGGGTGTCCTATGCAAGTTCGGTATCGATATGGTGATTCGGGGGGAGTCTGGATCACCAGGTCGTCTAAGGAGGGGGTACGGGCCCAGGTCGGAAAACGAGCAGGTCAAAGCCCCCGTTGCGTCACGTCGAGTGGTGGTTTGCACCCGTGAATAGACGGTACAGTGCACCTCGGCAACACAGCGGTAACCTACATCTTTTCTGTTCAGGTTGACATTGTAATTTTGGTATGCGTTTTCTGTGGAGGTTATAGTTAAATTGGACAGAAAATGACCTGAAAACACATTTCTAAGAGGAAAAAGTTAGCGTAACTCCTGCAGGTAGGCCAACTAGATCCCTCAGATGTCCCTTTTCTTTGAATTTTTGTTTGTTCCTAGACTCAGATATTACGGCAGACCTGTGTCGGTGGATGTGACATGGCTCAATTCCTCCAGAAGAACTTGCGGGTACGGTGCGTGCGCTACTCTCAATCTATCATTGGGGAGGCTGAGGTTTGGGTGCGTATATGATGAGGCTGTGGAGCTCTGTTACACTGTACCGAACTATGTTGAACGGTGTCCATGTCCAAGTTCGGTATCGATGGGTGGTCTGGGGGAGCCTGGATCACCAGGTCGTTTAAGGAAGGGGTGTACGGGCCAGGTCGGAAACGGAGCAGGTCAAAGAGCCCCGTGCCGTCTGTAGTGGGTTTGCAACCGTGAGTTAGACGTTTACAAGTGCAGCTTCGGCGCAAACAGCGGTACTAATCTTTTCTGTTCAGGTGACACATGTATTTCTTGTATGCGTTTCTCTGTGGAGGTATAGTTAATTGACAAGAATGACTGCTGCAACACTATTCTAAATGAGAAAAACGTTGTAGCGTAAACCTCTGCAGTAGGCCAACTAATCCCTCTAGATGTCCATTTTCTTTGAAATCTTTGTTTGTTTCCTTAGACTCGGATATTACGGCCAAAAATGTGTCGGCGAGTAGATCACTCTCCCTGAGCTGAGGAGCTCTGCACTTTATCCGGTCTTGTTGCGGTGTGCATTTAAGTTGGTATCGATATGCGTGGCTTCCGGGGGGAGCCTTGGATCACCAGTGTCTAAGGAGGGGTGTACGGGCCCAGGTTCGGAAACGGAGCAGGTCAAGCCCCGTGCTGCTCAGTACGGGGTTTGCACCCGCTGAATAGACGTTACGTGCAGCCTCGGCAAAACAGCGGTACCTAATCTTTTCTTGTTCAGGGTTGACATGTATTCTTGGTATTGCGTTTCCTGGGAGGCCTATTGTTAATTGACAAGAAATAACCTGAAACACTTTGCTAAAGAGAAAAAGTTAGCCCTAAAACCTCTGAGTAGGCCATACTAATCCTCTCAGATGTCCATTTTCTTTGAGCATCTTGTTTGTTTGATGACTCAGATATACGGCAGGACTGTTGTCGGGCGATGCACTCAATTCCTTTCAGAAGAATTCAGTGGGCACAGTGCTGCGTGCTCTATCCAAGTCACAGAGAGGTGAGGTTTGGCGTGTCGATTGTGCTGAGGGATCCTCTGCACTGTAGCAGGACTATGTGAGAAGGTGTCCATTTTTAAGATCGATATGGTGGGTTCGGGCGCAGCTTTGGCATCTAGCAGTCGTCTAGAGAGGGTGTACGGCCCATGAGGTCTGGAAGACGGAGTAGTGGTTAAAGCCCCGTGCTGCACAGCAGTGTGTTCTGATCTGTGAATAGACGTACAGTCAGCCTCGGCAAAACACGGTACCTAATTCTTTGCTGTTCAGGTTGACATTGGCATTTCTTGTATCGTTTCCTGTGGAGTTTATAGTTAAATTGGACAAGAATGACCTGAAACACTATTCTAGAGAAAAAGTTAGCCGTTAACCTTCTGAGTAGGCAACTAAATCCTCAGATGTCCTGTTCTTGAAATGTCTTTGTTTGTTCCTAGACTCAGTATTACGCAGGACTGGTGTCGGCGAAGTCACTGCAATTCCTTTCAGACAATTCGAGGTTGGTGTCGAGTGGGGTGCCTCTATCAAGTCACGGCAGGTGGGTGGGCGTTCGATTAGTGAGGAGCTTGCACGGACCGTTGTCATTGTTAACGGATGGTGTCCAATGCTAGTTCGGTTCGATATGGTGGTTCGGGGGGGCTTGCATTCACAGGTCGTCTAAGGAGGGGTGTCGGGCCAGGTCGGAAACGGAGCAAGGTCAAAGCCCCCGTGTGCTCGAGTAGTGGGTGTGACAGTGAGGGAGTGGTATGTTACGTTACTCAGTGCAGCCTCGGCAAACAGCGGTACCTAATCTTTTCTGGTTCAGGTTGACATTGTATTTCTTGTATGCTTTCTGTGGAGGTTATAGTTAAGTGGACAAGTAATGACTGAAATCCTTTTATAAGAGAAATGTTAGCGTAAACTTGCGTAGGCCCAATAAATTCCTCAGATGTCATTTTTCTTTGGATTGTTTGTTTCTAGGTCAGATATTACGCAGACCTGTGTCGGCGAAGTCCTCATTCTTTCATATATTCGGGGCCCCAGTGGCGTCGTGTCTCTACGCCAGCGGGTTGGGTAGGAGGTTCGTTTGGTGAGGGAGCTCTTGCACTGGTAGCGGTCTATGTTGCGGGTGTCATGCTAAGTTCGGTCGATATGGTAGTTCGGGGGGGGAGTTTTGGATCACCAGGTCGTCTAAGGGAGGGGTTGTCCGGGCCCGGTCGGAACGGAGCAGGTCAAAGCCCTTGCTGGTCCGTAGTGGGTTTGACCCGTGATAGACGTTAAGTGCAGACTCTGCAAACAGCTGGTACTATGTTTTCTGTTCAGGTTGCATTGTATTTTTTAGCTGCGTTTCCTGTGGAGGTTTCTAGTTAAATTGGACAAGTGACTGAAAACACTTTTCAAAGAAAAGTTAGCGTAACCTCTGCAGTAGGCCAACTAATCCTCGATGTCCATTTTCTTTGAATCTTGTTTGTTTCCTAGACTCAGATATTAGGCGGAACTGTGTCGGCGAGGTCACTCAATTCTTTATGGACAAGTGGGCACAGTGGGCGTGCCCTTAATCAAGTCACAGGAGGCTGAGGTTGGAGGTTCGATGGCTGAGGAGCTCTGCATGTACGGTCTATGTTGAACGGGTGTCATGGAGTTCTGGGTATCGAGGGAGGGGTGGTTCGGGGAGCCTGCTCACCAGGTGTTAATGGAGGGTGTCGGGCAGGTCCCGAAGGAGAGGTCAAGCCCGCCGTGGTGCCTGCTCAAGTAGTGGGTTTGGACCGTGAATAGACGTTTACAGTGCCAAGCTCGGCAACAGCGCGGCCTCTCTCTCTCCTCGCTCTCGCTCTTCCTCTGTATTTTTGTATGCGTTTTGTGGAGGCTATTGTTAAATTGGACAGAATAACCTGAAACTTTTCTAAGAGAAAGTTTAGCCTAAACCTTGCAGTAGGCCATAAATCCCCTCTATAGATTGTCTATTTTCTTTGATTCTCTGTTTGTTGCGGGACTCAGATATTACAGCAGGACTGTGTCGGTGATGTCACTCAATTCCTTC
>OLKM01002305.1:65956-74780 GCA_900291075.1 Melanogrammus aeglefinus | reverse complement strand
CCTTCTCACGAGTGGCCCTGCCAAGTGTCCCGCCAACGATGCAAACCTGTCGGGCGGCTGCGGAAAAAAGGCCATTACCAGCGCCGTCTGCAAAGCAAGTCTGTGGATAGCGTGCATTGAGGAAGAAAGAGGGGAAAAGTTTCTTCTTGGGCTCTGTGTTCATGTGAAAACAAACATGTGGGCGGCTTGATGTGCAGATTAAAAGGGACAAGTGATGAAATCAAACTTGACACCGGCGCAGATTGTAACCGCCATTTCGACAGTGACCTGAAAGATTTGTTCCGGGGGGCACAATTGCCTTGTCCTCCACAAGCCAGAAGAAAAACCCTTGCTGGTCCAGGGAAAGATTCAGCTTGGAGGTAAAGCTGGCTATGCAAAAATGCAGCTGACTTACAAAGCCAAGAGACGGAGGAGAAGGTTCTATGTGGTCAAAAACTGAGCACACACCTTTGCTTCGGGCTACCGGCCCATCACTGCCCTGGGTCTACTTCATTCGAGTCGGACAGCCGTCACCATGGACTCTTTAAAGGCAACCTACCCAAATCTGCAAGGGCCTAGGCGACATTCAGGCGTCCATACCACATCAGCTCAAGCCAGAGGCCGTGCCATTCTCTTTAAAGACTCCACGGAGAATTCCCCTGCCTCTGATAGGAAAGGGTGAATGAGGAAGCTCCAGCGGATGGAAGAGATGGGGGTCATCAGGCGCGTCGAGGAGCCTACGGAGTGCGTGCGCCGGCATCGTTCGTCGTTCCCAAAGAATGAACAGCCAGGACTAACGCCTGTGTGTGACTTCACGGGGCATTGAACCAGTATGTATGTCGAGAGAAGTATGTCTGCCATCAGTCGACCAGAGTCTAGGAATTAGCTGGCAGCCAGAATCTTCAGTAAACTAGACGCAAACATGGGATTCCTGGCAGATTCCTTTAGCGGAAGGAGTCAGCAAATACACAACATTTATAACACCCTTCAGGGACGATATCACTTCCAGGCGTCATTCCGTTTTGGGATCAACTCTGCGCCCGAGCACTTCCAGCGTGTCATGGCGGAGGTGATAGATGGAACTCGACGGGGTGGTCTGCCACATCGATGACCTGCTTGGTGTGGAAAAGACCAAAGAACAGCACGACGCTCGTCTTCCATTGCCTTTTGTTGAAAAAGCTTGAACAAGCAGGGGGACTTTGAATTGCAGACAGTGCGAGCCCCAGGAGTGAGGTGGTGTTCCTCGGGCATGTCATCACCACGTCAGCCATCAGCCCCGAATCCAGAAAAGACATGAGGCATCTAGTACATGAAAGAACCTACAAACGTGAGCGAGTGAGGAGTTTCCTGGGGATTGGTAACACCAGGTGGGAAAATTCTACCCCCAGCTATCAGAGAAGACAAAGCTCTCCGTGACCTTCTCTCAAAAAGAACTGCTTGGCTGTGGGGTTGTTCGGACCAGGTGGCGGCTTTCAGGGGGTGCTGAAAGGAAGCACTAATCTCTCCACCGGTCCTGGCCCTGTTATGACACGAGCAGGGACAAACCAAAGTATCGGCGACGCTTTCATTTATTGGACTGGGGCGTGCTCCTCCAGAAATGGGTCAGCGAATGGCAGGCCGGTAGCTTACGCATCCCGCTCACTCTCACCACTGAGCAACGCTACGCGCAAAAGTAGAAAAGAGATGCCCTGGTTCATAACCTGGGCATTGAGCGCTTCCGGGGACTTTTTTGTTAGGAAAACGCACTTCTGCTAGAGGGTTGAACCATAAGCCGCTTCTCTTCCTTACTGGCGCACAAGGCACTCGACCTTTGCCAACCAGGGAGTACAGCGCTTATCGAATTGCGGCTCATGCGCTACTCCTATGGACATTGTGCACGTTCCTGGGAAAGCAATCACTCGGACTGCTGACACATTGTCACGTTCACCTGTACAGAAACAAATGGACCGCAAATGACACTGAACTGATGGAGAGCACGTAACATTTACTGTGGACTGCTTGTCAACAACTTACCTGTCAGTCCCACGTTATGGACACACTCAAAGCACAGCTGGAAGCTGGGGACAGTGTTATGCTTCTCGTGTCTATGAGAATGTGGTGCAGACGGCCTATGCCAGATCACTCACAGCAGGAACCACTCCTGAAACACTTCTGGCCCGAGCAGGCTACACTCACAGTGCAAGATGGACGTGTTTGCTGAAAGACACACGTCTGGTCATTCAGCAGCAATGCGGAACGATGTTGCTGGACAGACTGCACGAGGGCCATCAAGGTCGGAAGGTGCAAAGCACGTGCCCGTCAGACTTGTGGTGCGCCTGGGCTGGGACATCAAATCACGGAGTGGTGCTCAAATGCAGAAACCATGTCTGCCAAGAGGCGCCGCAATCACAGGTGAGCCACTCATTGCGTCAGACTGCCCCGAGCGCCCATGGCAAAAGCTGGGGGCCGCATCTCTTTGAACTGGGGGGAAAAATTACCTGCTCGTCTCGTTGATTACCTCTCCAGGTACGTCGAACTTGCCTTGCTGACACACACAAAATGCATTGATGGTTAACCATCTGAAACTCGATGGTCGCCAGACATGGCATCCCGGATGGTGCTCATGTCTGACAAAACGGCCCTCAATTCTCCGGCCAGGCATTTTCGCTCTTTCGCCTCTGCATATGGCGTTCAAACACCTTACAGTAGCCCCAAATTCCCACAAAGCAATGGCGAGCTGAGCGAGCAGTCGACCATAAAGGGGTCTTTTGGGCTGGGGAAAAAAAAAGGCAACTGATCCGTACATTTGGCTCTGCTTGCATACAGAGCCACACCTCTTCAGAATTGGATACAGCCGGCCCAGTTGCTCATGGGTCGACGTCTCCGCACACAGTGCCGACACATTCCTCTGAGCTGCAACCTGCACTGCCCGACGCAGCACTCTGTCCAGAAAGATGGGAAAGAGAGAGAGGAATCAGATGCTGCAAACTTCAACAGCGACATCGTGCAAAGCAACTCAGCAGCCTGGTCTCCAGTCAGGAGGTGTGGTTGACTGACACAAAAACACCAGGGACTGTGATCCAGAGTAACACCTCGCCGAGATTCTTACCTTGTTGGATGCCGCCACAGGGTTGGTAAGACGCAACCGCCTGCCATCTTTATACCACTCCAGTCTCCGTCACGAGACGAGGCTGGACAGCAGAACAGAGCCACTGCCGGTCGGAGCAGGGTGACACTCCACCTGCTTTGGGTCTCCTTTCCCTCTCTGGGGTTTCCACTCCAGAACCAGGTCTGGGGAAGAGCAATCATACAGCCCACTAGGACTGAACTATAATGTGGCTGAGAAAAGGGAAAAAAATGTTCAATGTGAAAAAAAAAAAGATTTTGTCATATGTTCATGCTGAGCAGAAAATGTTTTTCCCAATGTACCCAGTTTTACAAGGGGAGATATTTACTTCAGAAAATAGTTGGAAAATTGTTATGTTTAGAAAGAGTACTCAGTTTACCAGGATTTGTTTAACCCTTGTTTTCTTTCACAGGTTTTGATGCGACTTTGAAAAAAAATGTGTTTTCAACATGTTCGTAAAAAAGGGAGATGTTGGTGTATCTGAATGCAGTACATTTAAGGGTTAATGTTTTACGGCAGGTTACGTACAGATGACCAATAGGATTATGTGTGTGGGTCAAAACATTGATGCTGGTTTCGTACGGTCTTCATGTTCAGTTTAATTAAAGTGCTGTAAAGTCAAGGACACAGTTTCCCGCGAATTAATATTCCTTCAAATAGAATATACGGACCACCCCTAATTATGGTATTGAATTGTCTGAAATAAATTCAATCAATAGTTTCCAGTTGTATCTCAGTCTGGAGGGTTGCTGGTTCTAGTCCAGTGTTGATGCAGTTGTTAGAGTGGTTTGAGTTAAAGTTATTAAGGCTAAATGATTAGAAGATATTTACTTTTTTGAGTCCAGGAAGAAACATTTCTGATAGTAGACATATCAGTGGCAAGTTAAATGTCATGTGTTACAAAGTGGATTTTTGTATAACATAGAGGAAAAAAATCAAAACATGGAATATCACTAATGATGTTTTTAGTGTTCATGCACTGAGCCATCACTGCTCAAATTTGCCTACATTGTTTGTATGAATTTTCCGTATGTTGTAATGCACTAGGCAGCGGGTTGGACCCATTACACAGATGCCGCCAACAATTTTCCATTCAGCGACCGGAGCTCAACATTGCCGTGACGTATCTATTGTTCTATAACTATGAGTATGATAGTATCCGTCTGCGTCCTGCAAGAGGGAGGCGTGAATTGTAGTAGGCGTCATTTGTAGGAGGCGTGTCTTGTACTTTTCTAAATCGCGAAGTGTGACTTGTAGTAGGCGTAACTTGTAGTAGGGAGCGCTGCTATGAGGTATTATTGTAGCAAAAGTCTTTACACACTTGTAACTGGCAGAATTTGAATGGGTACTCTAAAAGTCAACAAATGTATAACAGTACATTTTAGTCGTATAAATATATGTTCTACCATTGTAAACACAAAATAGGGTCTACGAGTACACAAATTCTGTTTTCAGGTGCACCCAAATCCTTTTGCTTACAATTTTGCAGCGCAGTTGGTGCAAAAAACATTCGCACACCCGTGTTTCATAATCTGAGAAATGCTCAAAAGGTGTGCATTCGTAAACCCAAATGTGAACTAATGCAGTCAGAAGTTGACATCTGTGAAAAAAATTTCTACACAAATTAAAAATGATAAAACGGCTATGTTATTCAGCATTTTAATGAGCGAGCACAAATCCATGTGACAACTGCTCGAATCTGCTCCTGCAAAGTCTCAGCTGTGGGTTTTTTGCAGGTTAGTTTTTGCAAACACGTCTAGGTGGTAAATGTGTAGCAAAAGTATTCGTATCCGTAGATGCCAGAGCGTCCGTATGGGCGGGACAAGAATAGTTGCGCCATATTTGATAAGTGAATAGAGGGCGTCCTACTGAACGGAGGTGGGTATCTACATATTGAATGACTTAGTTCAAGTGAAACTCCCCCAAAAGTATTTGTATGCGTTTCGCCCTCTTCACTCTCCAGAAAGGAAACGTATCCCGCGCAGAGTATAGCTGCCGATCTCTTAGCTATAGGCTCCATGCGGACACGTCAGGGTCTCAGGTTGTGTAATTGAGAAATGCATCCCTGCCGGCGACTCTTCATTGGTTTAGGAATATTATGGGCGGAACTATTCTGTCTCCCGCCACACGGACGCTCTGGCATCTACGGATACGAATACTTTTGCTACACATTTACCAGCCTAGGCCTTGTTGCAAACTACCTGCAAAAAACACCGACAGCTGAGACTTGCAGGAGCAGATTCGAGCAGTTGTAACATGGATTTGTGCATCGCTCATAAAATGCTGCATGAAATCAACATAGCGTTCTTTATCATTTTATTGTGAGGAAATGTTTCAACAGATGTGCAACTATCTGATGCATTTAGTTCCAAATTTTGGTTTTACGAATGCACACCTTTGGGCATGTCTCAGATTATGAAACACGGGGTGTGCGAACTGTGTTTTGGCACCACTGCGCTGCAAAAAATTGAGCAAAAGGATTGTGCACCTGTAACACAGATTTGTGTACTCGTAGACCCTATTTTGTGTTTACAATAGTAGAGCATAGAATATAATATTACGACTACACAATGTACTGTTACACATTTGTGACTTTAGAGATTACACATGCAAATTAATATATAACGGACTGCAAATTTACTGTGACTTTAGTGTACGCATTCAATTTTCGCAGTTACAGGGTGCTTAAAGACTTTTGCTACCAATAATACCTTCATAGCTTGCCTTGTACTTTTCCAAATCGCGGAATTAGGAGGCGTGTCTAGTACTTTTCTAAATCGCGGAAGGGATCTGTATGTGGTGCGCGGGTACATAAATGACAGCAAGTCGGACCTCAAATATTAGGCCGCCTTTATATAAAAATAATGCACCCGACCTGCTAATTTAAAAATATGCTCTTGATTAGCTTAATCATAGCCTTACTGGCTTACGTGAAACTGACATCCCTGAGACATGTGCATTTAAGAATGTATATGCAACGGTAAAAAAAAGGACAGCAGATTAATAATTGAAATAATTTTATTGAAAACATTTCGTTTGCGCCTCTTATTCGTCCATTCTCAAAGCCTGAAACAGACAACACAAAGTGGTTTGCATTTTGTGATGCTTTGGCACTAAAGCTTATTTGATGATAACAAAGAAAACTAACCTTGAGGTCTTGCTCTTCCATGCTCATGGCCTGATAGAATACAAAGTCAGAGTCACAACAGGTATTTTCATGTTTATTGTGAATTGCACTTTGTACAATAGTTACAGATTCAAGGGAATACAACATGGGGTTTCGATACAGAAGGGAGTAGGGTGGACATGGGACTAATTTACGAAGAATGAAAGGCGGGGGGGGGCTTACTGAGGATGGGCAGACCTGTTGTGGTGGGGGGGGGTAGTGTACTGTATGTATATGATGGGGGGGGATCTTACTGGTAATGACAGGTTAAGGGGGGCCAGGGTGCTGTGTATGTTATGAGGGGGGTCTTACTTATCCTGATATGACCATCCGCTTTCACTTCGTATGTGGTGGAAAGAAATGAGAATTGAGCGGAGCCACTAGGCGGCGCTGCCTGGCTAGGTCTTACTGTTGATGGCAGTGATTCTACGTGCAAAAGTCAGTATAGTGTGTCATACTATTTTAATTATGTTACCAGTATTTATTTCTGGTTAATGGAGCCATGTTGCAGCAGCCAGTTTTCCAGGTAGTTAGCCAAGCACAGGTGGTTACTAAGTAAAGCCAATAATCTTTTGTCACAATATGTCTACTTTTTTCCATCTATCAAATGTAAACTCAACCATCATCTGTGTTTATGACCAGAAATTCTATGAAAGGCAACCTATTGCCTCCATCTCCTCTAACTTGCGCTTCCTCAGACGCATCAGAGGCTGCCGATGACCTTTTAGGAGATCCATGGATTCATTGGTCCAGTGTGCAAAAAACTTGCCATGGCTAAATGAGGTAGTGGAGGGAGATAAGAGTGGAAAATGCAAAAAATATCAGAAATGCAATGACTTGAAGCATGAATCCGGCTATTAAAGGTTGAATCATGTGAGAATCTGTAAATGCCCTAATGTTAAATAAGTACTTGTCCAGTTAGTAGTTCTCCATCAGCATAATACACCACCACCTCCTAAGGGCTGGCATATCTACCTAAACATAAAATAGGTAGACTTATGACATCTTTAAATATGTAGCTATTATAAATTCCATCACACTTAATATAAATGATCCTTCCTTACTATGGTGTAGTCAAAGGGAGCATCAAGTGTAACATACAAGGTCAACTGCACAAAAAACAACAAACAAGGAAAAAATGAATGGGTGAACACACGAATGACAGCAAGGCATGAAAACATTTATCATTATCATAAAGACTCCACAGTCATTCCCACTGGTTTGCCGAGGAAACTTCAAACAGAATACCACCATCAGTATTGATTGCAATGGTGCCAATTGAGGTTTGATATTGCAAAAAAATGCAGGCTCTAAAGCTTGATACAAATTACTATCACTTACTTCAAAATGGTACCCAGATTTGTCTGTCCATTCCCCAGGATATATCCTTTGTCCAGGACCTCTGTGTATTGTGCAACCAATCAGACAGAATCAGTAAACCCCTGATGCACTCACTATCATCTTGTCTTTATGATTGCATGTGACTGTCCCAGCGTAAGGTCCACATGAACATGACCGTATAACATAAAGCAGGTGTGTCAAACATATGGTCCAGGGTTGAAACCACCCCTTCACATCATTTATTGCGGCCTGATCACAAACGCTTGAATAATAATTGCAGCTCTGTGGCCTAATTGAAATCAGTTTTAATGATTCACAAAATAATATTGCAATTCCACAACACAACACTGGCAGGTCCACATGCACGGCATGTCACTATTGAACTCAACTATGGTGCAAAACGGAACCGTTTAGCAACAGGAAAGGAAGACGAGATGAAGTGGTGAGGGAGTTAGAACACAGACGTATTGGGACTGTGATTGATATGGCCAGAAACCAGACAGTTTGTTGTCACGCATGTAGACAAGGCATGGCGGCCCTCTGAGTAAAAATATAATGCTCATGTGGCCGGGCTAAAAATGTGTTTGACACCCCAGAAATAAAGGAACTGAACCACTGAACTGAACACTGTAACGTCTATAAGACGTTAGGCGAAAGCTGAGATTTCTTTCAACGTAAAAACAGTAGGCCTAAGCGTTCAAACATTTTGTAAAGAATGTTAAACAGTAGCACAACTACAAGTTGTCTGCCCTAGTTCTAGAGTTCATTAAGCTTGTAAAAAAAACCATTCAATCTTGTTGTCTTGTTCTTTTTACTTACCGACATGATCAGACTTCGACTTCATCAAGGAAGAGCTCATGTGGACCGCAATTTAGAAAAGTACAAGACACGCCTCCTCCTGCTACAAGTTACACCTCCTACTACAAGTTACGCCTGCTACAAGTTACGCCTCCGCCTTGCAGGACGCAGACAGACCCTTCTCGTCAATGATTGTGGCACAGGCATTGGACGATATGATATTGATGTTGACATGCATTTTTTTTTGCTGATTGTCCTGTGGAATGGAAAAACAGTCAACAATTACTTGCATGCCAATGAATCCGTCTATCTGTATGAATGGCCCTTGGAGTATCGTAGCAGCCTCTGCACAGAGGGACATGTTAGTGTTAACATAAGGGCTGTTCACCACACAAATATCTCTCAAGTACAATAACGAATTGTCACTGCCTTTG